>PYXC01000721.1:477500-547500 GCA_015244755.2 Tenualosa ilisha | reverse complement strand
GCCGCCATCGTCATCATCATCATCATCATCATCATCATCATCATTTTCCTAATTATCATCATTACCAATAACTGCTTCGGCAAACAACCCACAATCACAATAACTATCCCCAACTTACCCTTAATGTATTGATCTGACTGCCATTTTCAAAGAAGTTCCAGATCCCTGGCTCATTTTCCAGCCAGGCCTCTCCGAGTGCTTTCAGCCTGGCCAAGGCATCAAAAGTGTTGTTTGCCTGCAGACGACACAGTGAGCTCTTTGTTACTTTGAAGGTCAACTTTATATTTCACAGTCACATCAGTGGCAATTACATGAAACAAACCAACACATCAACAAAATAGAACCTTGCGACTGTTTTCACTTCATCCTATGTAGGAGAGAGCATCATCAAGTTAACACTGTGAAGGTCCATGAAATACCTACGCTAAAAATCACTGCAGTCACAGAGAGATCCAAAGTTCTTGGCTGTTATAGATAGATATAAACGCTGCCAGTACTTTACTTTGAAGTTATGAAAGGATAGCCATGAACATCATCATGTTTAAAGCAATTTACTGCCTTTGTTTGAAACAGATCATAACATTTCTGGGAAGAGGAAATCTTCCCTTTCTGCCAGCTTCATCTGAGGGACTGTTATTGGAAAAGTTTCAGGTATCGATAAAGAGTCTTCAGACTCTGAAATAAGCAAGGTTTATTATGTACTCCTCAACCCTAGGATGCCACTGAAGCAAAAAAGGTGGGGTCCAAAACAAATAAAAGCATATTGTACTGTCTGTATCATTACTGTGCATCAATAGATGTTTTTAAGGTTTCTAGAACTGATCTGCAGTTGCTGCTTCAAAGATCTTGGACTGTGACTGATGGTTTTGCTGCCTAGCAAGTCCTTCTCAGCACAAATCTAGGGCACTGTGTGTCTCACTTCTTACATGCAGTTCTTCACCTTCTTGACAACTCTTCTTGGCTGTCCATGGTGTCAATGCACAATGCACAGTGAATAGACATTCTTGGGGTCTCCTTGAAAGATCATCAAACAGAATCTATGGCTTGTCATGGTCTCTTGTGGAGAGAATGCATCAAAGATCCAATTATATAAATCACTCATGCAGTTGTTTGAGCATAGGACATGGTGCTCGAATGCAAAAAAAAAAGCTTGTCTTGAAATAAAAAGAAAGAAAAAAAAGAGTGTTTTGATGAATGACTTTGCGTGTGGGCCAATAGGGCTTTTATCACTTGTTTCTTTATCTGATAGCTCTTTCAAACATCTAAGAAACCCATTAAATCAGTGGAAAATAGCCTAAGGGATTTAGAAATGCTAACATCTACCACCAAAGGCTGGAAATGGTTGCAGATAGGTCTACTTTAAGCCTAAACTGTGGTTGTAACTGCACAGCTATAACACCTGCCAGTCCTAAATAATTCAAATGATGACTGGTGATCGTCTGGGGAAATAACATAAGGCGGTCAGATCCCCTAGCTTTGAGTGAATGTGCAGTGAGTGAGTGAGCTAGACAGGTTGTCTTGCTTGTCTGCAGCCCCTGAAACACACGGCAGTGGACCTGGCTGGTAAGTGAGTCAGCTGCCTTCCTATCTCTGCTGAAAAAAGGAGGTGTGCCGGTCTGGCTCTGGAAGGCTGGAAGCGAAAAGCACCCGCCATCATCGCAGGTGAGAGACGTGACGATGTAAACACTCAGCCTGGCACCAGATGAAGAGGTAGTGCTCGCCTCACACACACGGCAAAGGATGAACTGTGCACAACTGCTGCTCATTAATGCCATCTGCATGCTTCAGAGAAGTGTGTGTGTGTGTGTGTGTGTGTGTGTGTGTGTGTTTGTTTGCCTTTGCGTCTGTGGGTGTATGTATGTATGTGTGGGTGGGTGGGTATTCACAGGAACATGGCATGAGTGTAAGCATGGATACAGGCTCCATATTAGTGTTGTTTGTCGGGCCAAATGCAGTAATCAGAATATTTCAGCAGAAGACATGAAAAATGCATTATTCTGTGCCTCCCTTCTGGGTCTTCTCTATGTCTCTTTTCCCATCTCCATCCTCCCCTTCTGACTCTCTTTATTCTCTCCATTTTTACTTCTTCTCTCTGTCTTCTCTGTCTATCTCTCCCTACTCTGTCTTTCTCTCAATCCCATGTTGTGTTGTTGAAAGAGGGTTTATACTGTGTCATGCAGCCTATTTTGTGTGTTATTTATTTCCACACACTATTTGTCTCCTAATAAGCAGCCTTCACTTTGCATTCAGCTTTTTTACAAATGAAAACCGAAACTGAATGCGTGCAGCAGCCCTGATATTGTTTTTCAGCATAAAATAAAAAAGAACCGCTGGTTGAATGACGGCAAATTCCACCCTGTTTATGAATTACAAATGAGAAGTCCGCATGCTTTGTTTAAAGGGACACTTGAAGGTCTCCCTACAGCTTTTTTTTTTCCTGTTACTTTCGGTTCCATTCTGCAGCAAGGTAATGCAGGCATCTTGCAAGTGAGATCCAAGAGAGCCTTTATTCACCCTAACCTGAAATCAGCATAAAACCTTGCCTATAGTTTCCCTTTAATATTGACCGTTCAATGTCCTGTTACATACATTTAGTAATGCCATCACTAATGTCCCCAAGGTTCGCTATGCCCAATCTGTGATTACAATGTGATCAATTTATAATCCTGTGCTTGGATTGTTTATTACGGTTACTATTCATACCAATTGAATCCCACTATCACCACTTCCTCTATGGTAACACAGAGGCATGTTCATTCTTGTCAGTGAAAAGTGTTCATTTTGAAACCTGTCAACTGTATGTCGTTTTTATATATATATATATATATATCATAACAGAGTGTTCAGTCTCTGTCTCACCTGCCACCCGTAAGATTGTTTTCGTTTTCTGTGATATTTGGGGGTGTTCATTTCAATAGCTGTCTCAGAAATGTCACCAATTTCTTTTGTTTGTCTATTATAACATAAGTGAGTGTTGATTCTTGTCACTGTCCAACCTGCCATCCGTAACATAGTTCTCCAGGGTTTATTTTGGAGTGTTCATTCATACCGCTCTCTCACAAATGTCAGCCATTACTTTTGTGAACTAAAACATCGGGGAGTGTTCCTTCTTGTCATTGTCTCACTGTTCAAAATGGCCACTGGGGTTCAGGTTTGTGTGCTCCACTGGAGTGCCGTCTTCCATTTCTGTATGTCAGTTTAAAGGGTGTGTTTCTTTTGTAATCTTACATGTCTTTACTCACAGTTCTGTCCAATGTGTGTCTTATTAAATTCACCTCTATCTCTCACTAGGTTTTTTTCAAACAGAAGCATTTTGTTCCGATGTCTTCTTAACAAATGGAAAGCATTCTCCTCAGTGTTTGCATGGCTGATACATCATTACCAGAGCCCATTTACCACTTAGGCCTAAAAGACAAATAGAATGCAGCATTGCATAAGGAAGGAGTCATTTCCCAGTTTTTAACTCACCTGTGCCATGAGTTGCCTGGTCACAGGTGCATCTGGTGTGTAGAGGACCTTCCCCTGCAAGAGCGGCTTAAATGCGCTCCACAGGTACCTCAGCCTGGGTGTGCCCTCCAACGTGTCAATCAGCGTTTGGCAAAACTCACCTTGGAGAAGGAAAGAAAGACAGAAAAACAGAATAAAAAGTTTTCTTTTTTTTTTTTTTTCTTCTGACAGTCACATCATCAGTACTTCAAAACTGTGTGGCACCGCTAATCTACTTGGATTTGAGTTGTTCTAACGAGGGGCCAACTGAGGAGAACAATCGCTAGAAGGGATCCAATGGATTGACAGAAGGGGAAAGTCAGTGTTTTTGACAGCCACAGGAGTTTTGAGTAACATAATATCCTGGCTCCTTCCCCGAAGTGACATTTGCAATGAGGAGGGTGAGTGACTCTGACTTTCCCTCTGTGTTTTAGAGGCACTGGGACACATGAGGGGGCGGTTGGGTGTTTGGGCAGAGAGCTTGTGTCTGTTGTTCTGATGGTGGATATCTGATCCTGCAGGGCTTCATTCTGAAATGTTTCCACTGATCAATCAACATCCAGACACACAGACGGACTGCAGAGACCTGCTTCACTCAGTCTCTCTCTCTTTCTCTCTCTCTCTCTCTCTCTCTCTCATGCTCGTGGGTAGGTCAGAGAAGTCAACAAAACAGATCTGTCTCAAGTCTGGCCCTGATTTGGCACAGATCTGGTCCTAATCTGGTTCTCACAGGGAGGAACTAATTGTGGATTCAGAAAGTAAAAGTCAAGTCACATATGTTATTCAACCAGTTAATAAAACCAGCTGATCCTGACACGGTATAACATCTCAGTCAGAGGGTGTGTTGGTGTAGTGGTAACATCACTGACTGACATCTATATGACCCAAATTTGATTCCCAGACCCACTGTTGCAAATGAAAATTGCATCAGATAGATGCATATGCTAAAAAAACAGTCAATTTCAGGTAGATCAATAATTAATGGTAAAACCTGTCTTAAGTGCACAGGCAGCAGGAATACATGGCAGGACTTTTGTTTTCTAAATCAAACAACTGACAGTAATTTCGCCCCAGTCTGATTCTTATTTTGTTCTAATCCAACTAGGATGGTGCTCATCTGGCTCAGATTATGTACAGCACCTTTGCCAACTGACATCCTTTCTCTTGCATCTGAATCCATACAATAAGAGGTTAACTTATTAAATCAAAAGTAGTCTCTTTCTTTTTCTCTTTCTCTCTCTCACATTCAGAGGTGCTTATTTGCATGACTGTTTTAATAATGTGTTGCCAAAACACATGTTAAAAATGACATCACAGTACAATAGAATAACATTAATGGGTAGTTAAAAAAATCTCTCTCACTCTGCTTCTCTGAGAGAGAGACATCTGTGAGAAAAGGGCCCTAATTATTGTGACAGGCAAAGTGCAAAGACCAACAACCAGCAGAAGAGAATTTAGACTAATTGAATAACTTGAAAAGACAAAAAAAAACTCCTAGCTAATTTAATATAATCAGATAAAATCCATGTGCAAGATCCTCTCTTTTCTTACATGGCTTTGCTGTTTTTTGTGTTTAGAGAGAACTTCCAACTCAAAATGTAGCCTTTTTTTTAACCACCTATGGATTGACTACCATGTAATGTTATGGGACGATATTTTAGAACTGTTATAATGCTTAGCTAAAACCATAGACAACTTGCAGTCTATCATGGTTACTACTGATTGTACTTTTTCTGTATGACCCCTGGCAGCTGGGTTAGCCCCTTGAGTCGTGGATCTGCCCAAGGTTTCTTCCTAGACTGACTAACATAAGGGAGTTGCTCTTGGGTGCTCATTGCTGTTAAGCGCCATGAGACAATAATATTATAAAAAGAGCTGTATAAATAAATTTGAATTGAATTGAATTCTTTTGTGTCTGGATGTTTTTAATCAAATTCAAGACGCAACCACTTTGTTGTTTGTCTAACAGTGCACATTTGTCAACATATCCAAGGTGGACCGTGGCAATTATTGTGCCACATGGCACCAGATACAAGTAGTCAACATGCATGGCAAACGATCCCTTAGCATATTGGCGCAGCAGTAACCATACACACTATCTTCCACATCTATCAGATCTAATATAATCACTGTTTCCTTTCGTTGTGCTCTCCTCTGAAAGCGGGTGGACAGCCTCTTGCTTCCCATCTTGTCACAGAAGGTCAAGCAGAACTGCAGCTGGACTTGTGTCAAATTAAGAGTCGTGCATTTAGCCTCTTTAAGCAAGGGCAGTTGTCATGGCTTGACAGTGAGTAGCTCTAAGGAGCAAAAGCTTTGCTCTCAAGACAAAAATCACCCAAGTGAAAAAAAGAGAGAGAATCTCAGGCTCCCTTGCATTACTACAAAAGAGGCCAGAAATAAACCAATACATTTCAGTGAATGTTAAGCCAGATCTTATACATATAATATAGTTTGGGTCTTTCACAGGGAGCTAACCCACTAGATTACAATTTATTATTGGGTTTAGATTGGAATTACTTTCGTAATTCCGTACTTCCATTTGGATTATTATCAAATTGCCTCATATCTATTAAACCTATTTATCCAACCTAGGTTATCTTTTAATTACAAACCACCCAATGAGATAATATACCTAAGCTTTTCAGCATAATGAGTCAAAGTAGCACGCAATTTAACCCAACGGTCAGTTGGGTACATCCCACTGTGTGGGGTGATTACTAGCAATTAGCACACATAGGAATTCTTATTTCCATGTGCTTGACGTTGGGAGAGGGACAAAAAGTCTGTGAATAGGAGAAATTGTGGAGTGGCCTGGAGTTACTATGAGAAGGCTGTTTGCTAGTGAAATGCTATAGAGTTAGCCGCTCATGGAAATCATCCAAGACAGCTGTCTGAGGCTGAAGACCACAGATGGGCCTCGCATTCACCAAAGTCCACCCCCCTCTGCCATTTAAATACCTCAGTAAACACTTTATTATTTCATAAAAACAATTAATCAGAGAGAAAAGGGGCTTTTGTAGATCACTGAAGTACATGTTTTCACCCTGCAAACCCCTTTTGCTATCCCCCCATCCCTCTATCTATCTATCTGTCTATCTATCCATCATACATATCTTTATGTAGTCATCTGTACGTACTGTACATAAATCTATCGGCCTGTTTCTGTCTTTTTTAATCCGCAGCTCTTGTTGTCATTTTTGTCAAAAACCTCTCTCTTTCTCCTTGCCTCTTCCTTCATCACCATCTCCTATTTGCCATTTTTTCCATCCCCTTCTACCTTTTTTGAATGCCTACTCCCTCTTTCCTGCTCTCTCTCTCTCTCTCTCTTTTTCTCCTCTCTCCTAAGATTACTCCCCTCCTTTTTCTAAACTCTCTCTCTCTCTCTCTCTCTCTCTCTCCCAGGACAGTCTCTCAGGACAGCACATAACAAAGATGGTTCATTTTGTCACACAATGCCAGCGTCAGGGAACCAAATCCATATTTTTGCACAGGGGCAGTGCCGCCAAATAATTGCCTGGCGCCTGGAGTCAGCCCCACGTACTACCTGCTGAATTTAATCAGCTTGGGCCGACTCCTGACACTGAGAGACAACTACACACATATTCACAAACACACACACATACACACATGCACACTCACACACACACACATGCACACATTCACAAACACACACACACACACACACACATGCTCACTCACACACACACGCACACACACACACACACGCAAAAGCACGCGCACACACACACACACACACACACACACACACACACACACACACACACACACACACACACACACACACGCACAGAAATACATAAATGAACAAAAATACAAGAAGTCAACACATTACAAAAGAAAAAAAATGCTGGATATGACCTCTGTGTGTGTGAGAGAGAGAGCAAGAGAGAGAGAGAGAGAAAGGAATGGAAAATTGCTACAATACACTGTGTATTCAACACGCAAACATGGCCACACATATGGAGACTAAGAGGTGAGAAGAATAACAGATTCTGAGGTCACAATCATCCCCACTGCTTGTTCTCTGTAGCCAGGCAACTCATGGGCTACCATTTGCCTACTTCAACTAATACAGTTTTATTGCATTACTACTTTAGAAACAATTCGACATGATCGATGTCTGTATACATGCAGCAATCATGTCAAGCGATAAATGCTACATTGTAGACAGAGAACTTCAAGTCAAGGTAGGAATCTTGCTTGTTTTGATATAGCATGCTAATCTGCCTACTGTCAGAAATTCTGTAGTCTCAGTAGCTCCCCACAAATCTGAACAAAGCAGGCCAATTATGACAAATTGAACAGGATGTAAAATAAACATCGACAACAATTATGCTGATGCGGCAGCAGTCAGAGCAGCTAACCTTGAGAGAATACCGGGAAACAAAAACAAAATAGTGTTGTTCAGAAACATGACAACGCCATCACAAGTGCTGAGTAACAATGACAGGCAGGGCGCTTATAGGAGTCGTATGGAGGGGTGGAGGGGGTGGTTCGGAGACAAGATCACACTTGACAGCTTAATGCTAGTCAAGCCAGTAACAGACTCTCGGATTGAAATAGAAACAAGTGCCAACTCAGCACTGGGAGTTCTCTTGCAGAAATCACAGAAATCAGTCCGGCATCGTTAGAATACTGATGGCGCCTCTGCTGGAATAATGTGGCAGACAAACGACGTGCAGCATCGATAAATCATGATGAAATTATCCTGATTTGCATTTGAATACTTCTGAGCCCGGATATTAAGCATTCATCAGGTGATGCTCTAACATAACACAGAGACAAAGGAAGAGAGTGCTGAAACAATAGATGAAACAAACTGATCAAAGAACACTTGTCTGTGTAATGTATGAGTGGCCTTCATCATCCACCAATAAGCTTCACTCTTCCTCCCTCGATCTCACAGTGAGTATCTCCAGATTGTCTTCGCCCATAAATATATATCTAACCATATCTATCCAAGCACAATCTGTGTCATTTTTACCACTGTCTTTCTGAAATACATACAATATGTATGAGATTCACAGATGTTCATAGTGTGAACACTATAGATCAAATGGGTCTCATTCACCAAATGTTGTTACGAAGAAATTTGTGCTCACTGTAAATCCCACATGCACAGCTTTCACAAAGATTCTGGAATTTACCAATGTGTCATTATCCAAATAAATGCATGTATTATACAAGTTATTGCACCAATGATAATCCAAGAAAAGAGTCAGTGTAGAAAGCTACTGTAAAAAAAAAGCATAGCATGCACATAAATGATTTCAAGGTGACTTAAAACCAATAGTATTCCATGAGATTTACACCTAAAGGCTTCAAATCAACAAAATATCTAATTTGTAATAGTGTTTTTTTTTTCCATGTCTTAAGCAGCAAACGTTAAAAACAGCAATGGTGGACGTTAGCAGCAATTTACACTAATCTTAATTCTAATTAACACCCTTAAAGTTGCTGTTTCAGCTGAAGAGTCATTGTTACACACAGACATGCACACACACACTCGCACACTGCAGAGTGGTGGAGGACCAACCGAAAAACAATGAATATCGAAGGACCTGCTGCCTCTTTTCTCCCTCTTGACTGAAAAGAGACTTAAAGCTCCACTGCCTCCCAAAATGACCATTACAAAAACAGAGGCTCCAGAAGCTGTCTACATATTTAATGGCTTGATTCGAGTCCACTCCACTCCAGTGATTTCCCAGAGGCTGTTGCTGCATCCACGTTCCACACACAAAACACGCTGCGCCGCGATTTCTCATTTCCCACAACAATGGCTCTGTGATCACAACAATTGTTGATTTCTTACAAATCTGCTTTTTTCCATGAGTGTGAGAGTGTGTGTGAGAGAGAGTGTTTGTGCTGGTGTGTGTGTGTGTGTTTTGATGAATGTGACTGATGCATGAGACAAGGGCTTGTGTCGATTAATTTCTGATCGTGTAGTGTGATTTGGTTAAGTTTGGGGATGTGTGTGCGTAGGCTATAGGCCCGAGGCAAGTCAGATTCAATGCTTTTATCTTGTCAGGATTAAAACGCTGACCTGAATGAAAGATTTATCACAATGTTAAAGTGACACAGACAGCCAACGGCAAAAAGAATCTGATGGAGAGGTAAGATGGGGGTTCACTTAGACAACAGTAAAACAAACAAAAAAAAGAAAGACAGAGAAAATGAAATCCAATCAGTTGCAATTATTAAATACATATCGCTCAACCACTTTCCAATTGCAATTCCCTTGCCACATTGTGGCTACAATTACACACTCTGTGAAAAAAACCTCTGCATAATTTCTAACCCAGAATTCACTTAAAACTCAATATTTTAGTGTCTGTCACATTTAGTTGAATATATCACACAAATCTGTTGTCACTCTTCAGTACATCATGCAACTGTCCCCCTAACAGAGACAGTTATAGAATAAATTTTAGCCATAAAATAAGTGAGGGATTGTGGGTGTTGAGGTGTCCGAATAAAGGGAAATTATGGAGTGGGGGCAAATATAGGAGCAAAGAACTCCACAACACGTAGCGGAATGGAGTTACCAGTAGATGATTTCTCTGGGTGATAATAAAGTTTAACCACTACACTCTTGTGCACTTGTCTGAACTTTGAGTTTACTCACTTGCATTTCTCTGGGTTGGCTGCTGACTTCTGTTGTCTCTTTGTTGAGGCATCACCAGAGATTTGGCCCTGGTATAAGTACTACTGGTAGAGTTGGAGCCAGGTCTTTGCCCACACAGGACCATACTTAGACTGCTGAGGGTGTTATTTGTAAAGTCTACACCATCCGTCAAACTGAACAGAGTCCTCTGAGTCTTGCGCACCTGTTGGTAAGACAGAGAAAAAAAGTTTATAAATAACAACATTCCAAAAAAAAACATCAACAGCAACAACAACATAATACCACCATATAAGCTATTCTCAGACGTAATCACAAAACCATGGCAGGAACTATTTTGTATACATCAAAACACAGCGCTTCATATTGGGGCTCATTTGATCTCATTTCAGGATCATTTCCATATCGGCTCAGCGGGGCCATGGAAATGCTCTGTAATTGGGAGCAGGTGTCTTCCCTCTGAAATATGATATCCCACCATTATTGGTCCGACATTCAAATTCAGATGCACTCTAACACAAGAGTGAGTGAAGGAGAGAGGGAGGGATGGAGGGATGGAGGAAAGGAGGGCGGTAGAGACAAACCTGTTCCACTAGAGGGGCCATGTCTGTCACCATTTGTCTGAAGAGCTCAGTAGTCTCTGTGGGGTTAAGGCCCAGGGCTGTGGGAACCTGGAAAGGAAGATGTGCATAAGTGGCAAGTCAAATTCAGGGTTTACATTTAGCTGCAAAGATCTCATGTTTAGGGTTAGTGGGGGGGTCTGTCAAGGTTAGAACACCCAGATCTGTCCTTTAAAGATGTTTCACACCTAGAGTTTTACAAACCGATACGGAAAGAAGCGCATATTTTGTTCCAAGTCAAAGTTAGGGCAATTTAGCCACAATGATCTCAAGTTTAGCGTTAGCCAGTATGGAGGCCTTTTGAGGTTGGAAAACCAGCAACTGTTTGTTGAGTCGTTTGATGATTGCTGTTTGGCCAGTCCATTAAAACACACTGCTTACATCTAGTGCTAGATTATGATCATTACAGACCAGTCAGTGTAACAAGTATCAAAGTAAACTACATGAGCTATTCAAACAGCGACAAACATAATTTCAGGAATTTCAAGATTCCAGTGGGCTAACCTAAATAATGCAAATTGTGCAATTTAACCAGAAACCTTTAGTTCAGCTTCCATTTTGTTTACTGCGTCCAACTACCTCAATACATTATTTGCGGGTATAGTGTGAAAAGGTGTATTCATATAAGAGGTGTTTGAGAGCATTCATCACCTCCTCTCTTTGTATTTGTTATGCAACATTTAGTCTTGTTGGACTGCCCACAGAAAACAAAGAATGAAGGTGTCCTTTTTATCTACAGTCTATTGAATACAACATAAAATGAATTATTCCTAATTATCTGTAAATATATTAAAAACATATCTGTTTCTGGTCCTTTGCTACTCATATATATATTTGTATGCAAGGTAGGACATTCACACAGGCTTTCATTTACATCTGAATTGTAGTGACAATCTAAGGTTTGCCTTCAAGGTCATTACTTGTTTTAAAACATTCAGGGCTGAGTGAAATAACATGTTTTTAAGCCACTAGTGCCTTTGTGTCAAGCTCAGAGAAACATTTGCCAACAATGAGCTTACTCCATAACCTTGAGAAAACTAAAATACATCATAAAATTTCCTGCAAAGGAGAGGGTCTGTGGAGAAGAGGAGAGGAGAGAAAAAAGAATGAGGAAGAGCTTGTGAAAGAAGGAGAATTCCCTAGTCTCTCATAAGGAGGGGAAAAATAGTGGGGAAAAAAGAAGAAAGAGTAGAGCTTTTTATACAAATTCAAGGAGATGTCATTTGCAGGCAAATTTTAGCCTGGTAATTTCTCCTCCTCACCCCACTAAAGCCCCACCTTCCATCCAACAGACACAGACACAGACACAGACAGGCACCCAGACACACACACAGAGACACACAGAAACACACACCCTTTCTCCCTTTCTCCACTCTCAAAGCGTCCTAAGTGCATTCATTTGGGCCTAATTTTACCCTTGGCATGGAGGCATAAGGAGGCAGAAGTGGACCCAGTAGGAGGCACAAGGGAGCCCCACACCCCCTCTCCCTTCACCAATTCACCAGCAGTGGGGAAGCAGGAATTTAAGTGCCTGTGTGCTGGAGAGGGCCACCACAACATCATTGGGTGGTGTGTGGATGCACACGGCTTTGTGTGTGAGTTTGTGTGTGTGTGTGTGTGTGTGTGTAGGTGGGGCTGGGAGGGGTTGATTTGCATTAAGAGGTGATACTAGACCCTGGGTACTTCACTCGCTCTTAGAGCTAAAGTGCCTTAGGAGAGACATCAGTAAGATGCCCATACACACACACACACAGACACACACACACACACTGGCCGTCGCCATCTCTTCGATCCTTCAGCACCTGCCTGTCTCAATGACAGCCTAGTGCCATAATGGCGGCATAAAAGGAAGCTCTAATTGAAACCAGGGGTCCTATAGCGTTAGGGTTGACTGTGTCATTGACGTGCCATATTTCATTATTAGCATGACAAGTCATTGTCAGTCTGAGGAGAACAGAGGGTAAATCACTCAGCAGGCAGCAATGAGTGGAAGATAGCCTGTTTCATCATCACCAAGGAGACTGTCTGGAAATGTTAAAGAGAGGTTGGAAGCAGAGCACAGTGTTTCAATCAAATCACAATGATACTTTTGCCTAGTATCTCTAAAGCTTGCTGGTCACTTTAGTACCAAGAAGACATCTGATAAGTACACAAGTACACACACACACACAAACACAATAACACATTGAAATACAGTACAGTCACTTCGCTACCTGCCCCCTCCTCTGATTCTCACTCCTCCACCCCGCCAGTCTTTCCTTACCTCTCTAGGACTAACACACGGAGCCAAGCTCAGAAACTCACAGGCTACAAGTGGGCCAAACCACCACTCGTTATGTTCAGGAAATGTTGAGTTGAAGATGTATCTAATCACGTTTTTTTTTTTAGGTTGTCAAGCTCATTCTAGATTACTGAACATGACAGTATGAAACCAATTAAGTGGAGTGGATATATTTGGTCTTACTACTTGGTATTACTTCCATATGCATACTTATTTATGCATCTGGGCCCAAGAACAATGTTATACTGCGGACTCATGCTGAGTGCTATGTCCTACTGCTTTAGTTTGCATTGTAGTGGATGCAGTTTGTCTATATTTAAAACACAACAAGCTCAGCCACTCTGAGTCTGACCTGCTCCTGCTCACGTCCTCCAAATGCACTCCATCAGAACGCCAGGTCACCACACTAGAGTCAACCACAGCTGCTAAATGCTGTGGTAAGCCCTACCTCCAGTCCTCAGATCCTGTGCAGCACGCTCTCTCTCTCTCTCTCTCGCTTTCTCACAAACACACGCACATGCACACACACACACACACACACATACATACACACACACACGCGCGCACACACACACGCACGCACGCACACACACACACACGCACAAACACACACACACACCACACTCATATACAAACACACACATGCACACAGAACATCGTCATCACAGTTTCACAGCAGCTCTCAAAAACACAGCATGCTGTTTTTTTAACCCCATTTCCCAGTTTGCTTCAGGCCATATAAGTTTTCCTCATTTCTTTTTTTTTTCATCTTATTCATCCTGTTGCCTTGTCTTCTTGCTAAACTACATGCAGAAAACTATAGTGGCCAATCCTCTGGGCTTTGCTCTCTCTCTCTCCATCCTCTCTCTCCATCATCTTCCTCTCTTTACACTCTTCTTTCTCTGAACTTGTGCCTTCATCATTTATTTACAACACTGGTTGTCCCATGTACTATCTCTCAAAGTAAGTACACACAGAAATCCATTGCTCTAATCCCCGCCCCCCTCCCACACACACACCACACACACACACACACACACACACACAAGTCACCAGAGGACACATGAGACACAAAGATGAAGGTTTCGGATTAACAAACTTAGTTTTGCCCTGGTCGCTCTTTCCCGGGTCCCAGAAGACCTGCAGACCCAAATAGCACTTGAAGGTGCTTGTTCAACACCCCACAAAGCAGTGCTGCTCCAACACAGCATTAGTCATATGACAAATATTGCATTTCACACTGCTTGAAGTCCAGACCCTCCTCACAAAAAAAGACTGCATTTATATTGTGCTTCTCTACTTATCTCAGCACTTGCAACACCATACATTCATCTCTTACTTATTTGAACAAAGACGGCAGATGTTTGAAGTAGCGCCAAAAGAAGCCCAACAGCTATTTAGCAGGGTCAGGATGGGCCTGGGTCAAACCAGCAACAATGGCTGAATCCAAATGTCCCCCTAACCTAATGTCCCTCAAAACCATCAAATCATGGGGTTAAGTCTTAAGGGATCAGGACTTGTTTGTGTGTGTGTGTGTGTGTGTGTGTGTGTGTGTGTGTGTGTGTGTGTGTGTGTGTGTGTGTGTGTGTTTGGGGGGGATGTATCCTAATCTGTGTGTGATATTGCTCCGCAACTCAAAATGGCCACCAACCACTTACTTGCATTTTGTTTAACTAGCCTAAAATAGGAATCCATTCAAAATGGGCTTCTACTCCTAACAGAGATGTGCTTCTGTAGTTAAAGTGACACTGAAAAGTTTTTGTTTGTATCAAACATGACTATCCCTGCTGTTTTAAGTCATTCTGATGGCAGGTTTTCAGTGAAAACGGCCTGATTGGTTGTAGTAGGCCTGTCTAATAGCATACAGAGGCATCTACATCTGCTGATCTCAGCTCAGGGAAGTGGTGGCTACATTTCCAGACCTAACCTCAAGCATAAATGAGATTGAGATGGTGATAGTCAGGCTACCACTGTTTCACTCTATAACCACAAATAAAGTATTCAGTATACACATGGCACATTCCTACTTGAATAAATGAAAGCTGGATTCATCCTTCCTTGAATGGTAGCTATTGCCTTGCCACTTCATAACGTTCTTAAAATGATGGATGTCGTTCCAGGATGTAAATTATAACTCTGAGTGGGCCATCTAACTTTTAAGCAACTTGATAGGAAGACATAATTTCTGATTTCCAGTCTTTTCTCAGACATGCCTCTAACATCTAGAATTGATGTGTTAAACGATTTAAATATTCTCTCTTGCTCTCTCTCAGACAGAGAAAGAGAGAGAGACAGAGAAACTCCACTGAGGTGATACAGAAGACATGACTGCTCTATTTTTCTCCTGGAGGATGCTGAAGTCTCAGCTTTGTTCAAAGTTCTTATCTTATATGCAAATGCTTCTGTTCTACATGTCACAAGATCGTTCTAATTAAGACACAATGACAGGGTCATTATTCAAATGATTTCATATTAGATCAAAGGGGCAGACACATCACTTGAGGGGCACCCAAGACAGGGCCACCTGCATTAAGAGCAACATCAGTATCTCACTTAAGCAGTACAAGTATTTTACCAGAGGGAGATCCATCTTGGGTATTCCCCTAGGAAACCTGTTCATTGTGCCCTAATTCCTAAATAACTCACTATTGTGTTCCAATATGGTGTGCCTGAGATTATATGTTTTAGTGCACCGTTTGTGTTTTTTTTCATAGTCACTGTTTGCCAGAGCGAGAGAGAGCCTGTCCAGAATACAATTGACTGGATTTAAGTGTAGTGTGGCTTGTAGGAGGCATTGTCTCGCTGACTGATGTCTTTTTTTATGAAACGGAATGTAAATGTCACTGAACACAAATTCAAAGCCGTCGACCCCCTGGGAGAACAAACAGCGAACAACGAGTGTGTCACTAGGGAAAACACATACAATTCGACAGCATTTCTGCCTAGGTGAAAATTAAGAGTGACAACCCACATATCACCACACTAGAAGAGATAACTACTCCTGGTCCTAATTTGGCTCTCATCCGGTCCTGTTCTGGCACCAATCTGTGCCTTATTATGGGGTAGTCGTGGCTTCTTGCTTAAGAGATTGGCCTTGAGACTATAGGGTAACCGATTCGATTTTCAACCACTAGGGAAAATATGGATGGGAGACTGGCTGGGCATCACTCTCCCATGTCCACACCGACTTCACATTCATTGCTGAGGTGCATTATCAAGGCACTGAGGTTCTGAGGCTGAGAGACCAACACACCTAGCCTTTTAATACTCACATTTCGGAGCAGCTTCCTGGGGTCCAGGTTCTTCTGGAAAGTCTCTCTGGTCTGCCGCAGCTGCACGGGGCTTAAAGAACAACTGATGTTCTGGAAGACGACCCGCTCGGTGGCGGAGCTGAACTCAAGGTACCGCTCGAGCTCTCGGCCCTCACACAGCACTGATATCAGGTCCTGCTCGGCCGAGAGCAGTGGGATCTAAAGAGGCAAAACGGGGAGGGGGCGGGGGGGCGTTAATATGTGCATCATTACAAACACCATGGGCAGGGGATTAATATGTGCCTCCAGTCTGTGTTTTTCTATGTGTGTGTGTGTTTGCGTGAGTGTGGGGGGTCTATCAGTCACAGACTAATTACAGACTAATTAATTTACTTTATTTGTCTGAAAGCTTCTTCTCATTCCCGTCACTCTCTTTTACAGATATAGCTTGCAGTTTAAAAAATAATGAAAAATCTCAAGCTGCCCACTTTTTATTTGCTGTTTATATAATGTTCTGTTTTCTTTCCATTTCAAAAAACAGACATGCAATTTTAAGTCATAGGCTTTACTGTTCTGGTGAATTAAGGATAATGAACCAACTGAGGTGTTAAAATAGAAGAAGAGGTTAGTTCAATGTGTCTCCTCCGCATAAAGTTGGTAATGAAAATGGCTCTGCCCACACACATACCTCTATTCATTTTTTCTTCTATTATGTATTTAATTACCTATAACACTGAAATTAACTCAAACGTTTGCTGATATAATCAAAACATTATAATGAGTTTTACAAGGACAGGCATCATCTAAGCATGTAATGGATCTTTCTATCTTGCTCTCCATTGCTCACTCTCTCACTCATTCACTCATTCACACACACACACACACACACACACACACGCACACACACACACACACACACACACACACACACACTAATCATCTCTGGCTCATCAGATACAATGGAGAACATCACATTGCAACAGATAGAATAAATTCTCAAAACCTTCAGATTCAGCCTTGATAAGACTACTGCAATTTGGCCATTTCTGAACATGTATATTCACTCACTCATCCATTCATTCAACAAACTACAATCCACGGTTCATTTATTCAGTCATTGTAAGCATAGTGATATTTGCTAGCACATTATTGAGTTAGAGAGTGAATTTTCAGTTCTTTTGTCAATACAAGCATCTTCTGGAAAGCATAAGAGCGCACTGGTACAGTATAAGATGCTTCTCCTGTCTCTAATCCAAGAACAAAGATGATACATGCAAGTGACTCACCATGTTGATGCGTACACCTGTCTTCATTAAACTCTGGGCAGTGGAAGCTGGCACAGAGAGCTCGTCTTGCAGAAAAGCTGTGAAACTTTCATCGTCTCGCAGAAGACTTCTCAGCGGAACTGGTTGACCTAACACACAATGACGGGCAAACAAATTAGATCAAAAATGAAGTTTCACTCGACAAAAGCTATTTAAAATTGAAGTTACATAATCTATTTTTTGGCTGTGTTAAAAGTCATATCTTTTTGAGTTTTTTTTTTCTTACATTTAAAACATTCACAAAGACCTAGAATTAAAAAGCAAAAGTATTATATATGAGAAAACAAGTGTTTTTTTTGTTGTTGTTTTTTTTGTCATGTCAATGTCTAAAAGAGATTTGTGTAGATGACAGCTTTTCCTCTACAAAATTTCATGCACGATGACTCATTACTAGTATTCTGGTCTGAGAGTACATATGGCCATAAAGAAGGTTATGAAAATAACTAAACACATCTAGCCAGAGTGACTTCCAATGTGTGAGAGTCTCAGAGTGGGAAGTAGGGGAAGAGACATGTATGGGCACCGTGGACATGTATTAGGCTTCTAATGACTATTTATGCCTAATTAAATGCACATCATCTTTTCCCTGGGATGTGGTTTTCTCATAGACTAGCACTAAAACTAATTGAGTGTTGAATGGTCTGTCCATGCCCCCACCACCAACACTTCCCCCTCTGCAAAATCCGGGGGTGATGTAACATTTTTATGGGTGTGACTTTTTTTTTGATGTGTGACATTTTGAGAGGTTTTAGTGTTTAAAGGGGCTATATGGTATTCTGTAGGATTTGAGTTGTGCTAAATACAATGACAAAGTACTGTTTCACTGATGAAACTGAACTTAATACAGCACTCTGTATGGTTCCAATTAGTAACGCAAAACAGCTGGGAACAGTGGATATTATGAAAAAGAACATTATGCATTTTTGACAATCTATTCAGTAGGCCAGTTTCAAAACTGACATTAATAGTAACATAGAAAGTTCACATTAGTGCACACCATTTCACTAAGCATTGTTAATGCATGCACTTGATCTCAAACATGGAAAGCCACTCGAGTCACTACAACACCAGGGGAACATTAGCATACAGACCAATGCTATCTGTGAGGCCCCCCAACCAGCCATAATGAAGCTAAGTGCTAGCAGGTACCCACTTGCAGCAGCGACATGCTGTGACATGTATTAGGGTCAGGGCCTGAGAGACATCCATCCCTTTGCTGAACTCCGCCGTTTGCGGAGACGATTGGAGGCGCCACCTCTCATCTCTTTTAATGAATCGGAAAGACCATGTGCTGCCTGGCTCACCTTTTTGCCGTCCTGAGCTTTGATATCGCTGCATCTGTGCTCTGTCTAATGACCTTTCCCTCTGCCGCCGGCTGATTCCGTTTGCCGTTAATTACGCCAAGCCTTAGATCTTTTGATGGATTTAATCTTGGATGTTAGCTGTGCATGACCCTCACATGCTAATTTCTCTCTCTCTTTCCCCACCCCTCCCTCTCCCTCTCGTCTTGCAATAGCCTTTGACAAGGCCTCAGTGGTGACGATGTTTAGACTCTCTTGTATGCCTGTTTGCAAATGAGCTTCTCTCTCAGATTAGACTGTCACACAGACACAAGTTGTAAAGTTGAGTGGGCAATCATGCTTTGTCAGAGGGGTAGCTGTGTGGTGAATTACCATATTTATTTATTTATGTCTGTCACAATCTTAAAGGGCTGTTACCACCCAAACATTCTGATTAGGGGGCATTGACGTCATTTGTAAAACGACAGTGATGTATCTGGCTGTCAGGCATGGTTTAGCAGGACCATGTCTTGCTCTTCAGCAATGAAGACTAGCACAAAATGTTACAAAAATGACCGAATCTGAGAACTAGGTTAAAGAGAGCACACACATCTAAACTAATTCAATTATTTGAATGAAATTTGTGTGTGTTGTCTTCTCTGGTAAATGAAAAATCTGTTTATTTTTCCCCATCCTATGTGAACATCAACAACAAAGCAAAATTTGAAATGAGTGTCCTTCACTACATTTCAGGGAGACTGCGAGACAATTTCCTCTGACTGGAATGAGTAATATCAAATTATATGTTATCAAGTTGTGTATGGTACCATTTTCAAGGTCAGCATTTCCAAGAATCAAAGACCAGCGGTCAAAGTCATCCGAGAGCTGTTTGACCTTAGCCGGGAGGAGCCCAGCAGACAGGAGTGTCTGGAGTTCGATTAACATCCCGGCAATTCTGCAGCACAGAGAGGAGAGGAGAAGTGAAGAAAAATAAGACATAGGTGTGACCTTTCCAAACTTTACCCGGCTTAAATCTTTAACAGCAAATTAAATCTATAAACGCATGCCAGAGTTTTAAGTCATGACAAATGAGAGGCTCTGGGCATGGCGATGCTGGGCATGATTATTCTACTTAGTCGCCGCACCTGGACAAAACGTGCTGGGTGAGAATGGGTCAAAAAGCACACATACATGGAGGAGTTGAAATTGTTGACTTGACCAGGGGTCTCTCCGGGTGTGGGGCTGTTAATGCAGGGGTTGTCAAGGTTACACATGATGCCTTGTAACCATGGCAACACTCCAGCAGACGGCATGGCTTTGTTGGGGTAATAGCCTGAGGAAGGAGAAAAAGCAGAGAGCTCATGCTCATGAACAAGGCATGGAAATTTACCTTAGGGTTCCTGCACATTCAGCTATTAGACCACACCTTCATTGTCTTTGTGTCAGATGTGTGCAAATATATCACTCTTCACAGAACAAAGGTTGTTGTTATTGTTGTTGTTGTTTGGGATAAATCCAAGACATATTGCATATAGACAAATATGCAAACAGACCAATAGTCAGCAGAGAGAATAGGTGGCAGCTGACATATTGCTTTCTAGGTACAGAGAGAGGTTCATTTATAACTTTTCCAGCCCAAATCTAAAAATAAAATATAATTTTAATATCTTATCACAAGAGCTCCACCCAATCATGAGAAAATTTGCTTAACACTGAAATACTAGCTCCAAAACTTGCAGAGATGTGCAAAAACCTGACAAATATAAACACAAGCGCTATTTTTTTTTCAATACAAATATGCAAAGAGGATATAGAAGAGAATGTAATGCTGTAGTTTTTATATTTCCCCAGATTCATATTTGATCAAGTGTATAGTCCTGCGTATAACCCTAGATGTTTAGTTGAACTAAAGATGTGTTTATCATCATTTAAGTCCTTGTAGGCTACAAAAATATGCTTCAAAACCAGAAAGTACTAGTATCCTGTCTATTCAGTGATAATAACAGTGTGAGCTGCCTCTGGGATATAAAAACTCATGACTGACACATCTGAATGCGTGACATTATCACATCTAAAAGCAATCAGAAAGACAACAACGCAGCTATAAAAATACATAACTAAATGAACACAAAAGCAGGGAAGGTGTTGAAAAATGATTAAGCCAAATATGAGTCTGGGCTTCTGTGGCACAGCCTGTAGAGATATTACCTTACATTTGAAATTCAGAATAGATTTACAAGTGTAGTTTTAGTTGTTGTTATGGGCCTCGTTATTACACCCAGTTGCACATATGAGTGTGTCTTCATCTGCATTCCACGATTTGTTTATTTGTTTATTTGTTTATTTCTATTTCTATTTATTTATGTTTCTTTTGTGGATTTCCAGGTGACCAAATTTGGGCAGAAACCAATAAACCCAAGTTTCTTAGGGTGGTGTAAAATGTCAGAGTGCATGTATAACCAGGATTATCTTGTGTGGTAAAGCCCTGCACTCATCCGGACTAGAAAGCAGCTGCTCGGAGCAGTACGGACAGGTAGATGAGTACACTAGCAGGTGAGCTAAAAACCTAGGGGGCCAGCTTTAATGTAAACAAGTCTCCTAGCCTGCTAGGATAGAGGTTTATTAGCAAACACACTGCACAGCTATGTACCAGCTGGCTACCATTTCAAATGGGCTTACATTGGTCTTTGTAGATGGGGTTATTGGTTGACCTGACCCACACCAGGATGAAGAAGAGGAACAGAGGCCAGATGACCTCCACAACCAGTCTCACCTGCAGAGAGTACATAAACACCAACAAAACATTTACTTCAGATCGATATGGCACACCACAACCAAAGATCATTTTCATACTGACCAAGATAGAGCAAAATCATGTGTTACAATGGGAGCAAACGTGAATAGTCCCGGTCTGCACAAGTGGGAGTGTCACATAACGTCACAATATACAAACTTGAACTTCTGTATCAGTGTATGAGGACTCGACTCTGGTCTGCATAAAGGGGGGTTTGCCTCCTCCCCTTCACTTTCACCCTCTCTGCCACAACCTCCCTCCCACACAAACACATACAAGATGAAGAGGAGTAAGAGGAGTCACACTAGTCTTACCTGCAAGTGGCCTAAGCAAAAAAAAAAAAAGTGGTTACAGAATGTTACCGATTCAAGGTCGCAAATTTACAGATCCAAGCCTGTAAGCATCCAATTAGTATGTAGTTATGTGGTGAGATACAATTTATACTGGATCAAAACATGGGGCAGGGGTGCATTTTGGCTTTTTCTAAAGGATTCCACCTTTGTGGTGTGTCTGAATCCACATTGTCCATTTTGACAAATGAAGAAAAAAAGGTGTATGCTCTGCACCATGTACATGGGTTTGAAACAGGAAGTGGTCTAATGTACTCTCAATAAACAGTGTTCAAACCAGAAGTGCCTCTCAAAAAAAACTCTCAAAATTTTAAACTTTAGCTCAATTCATTCTCTTATTGTAACCACCATTAATTCAAATACAATAAAAAAAGCTTTGTCTGGAGAGACCTTCACAGAAATTATCAGTAGATATCTTTGTGGATACGTTTGAGTGTCATAAAGCAACCTTGAAAAAACAGAACAAAAAAGTTTCCTTGGCACACTTTCAGAATACTATCCAAAAACGATCCTCAACATCCCAGAGGGAGGGGAATATTTTCTGAGCACACAATAGATTGATCAGCTGATAATGGTTATGACCTTCTTCTTAAGGACATTAGACAAGTTCTGATATTGATAAATATCTAGTTTAATGTTGGTCCAATGGTCTAATGTATGACTTAGCTAGAAACATATGAAAGCACTTTAATTGAACAGTATAATATACAATAAAATAATATAAAAATTGAACACAGTTTAAATGGTCAGTGAGGTTTAGAAATTATTTCTTAAAATGTGATCTGAATAGCCTACAGTTTTGAGCAAAATGGTAATTATTATGATGGACAAAACAGAAATCAAGCCTTCGAGCTGTAGCTCTCAAAACAGCACAGTTTGAGAAGCAAAGAAAATTAAAATGTTCTAATGTAGGCAAAAATGTTGCAAAGATAGCCAGTCTTTAATAAGGGTTAGTTTTTATTATTATTTTAGAAAGTGCCGCAAAGTTTTGCTCTGTTTTTGCCATTTGAAAAACACTGATATAGTAAACACACACACACACACCTCAGTCGATATATGTAAGTCAAAACAAGTGTTGATCAGGAAGACCAAAAGAATAAGGGTTACAGCCATCCTACTCATGGACTCTTTCAGCTGCAACCATCTGGCAAGTGATATCGTAGTCTTAAGGCTGGGATCACCAGACTCCAGAACAGTTTTTTCCACCAAGCAACAAGGCCTATGGACACTGAAACAATGACAGCCTAAGCCTGTCAGGCTTTTCACTACAACACTTTCCAGAATTGGTTGACCAATTCTGTTAAACAACTCACACACTCTCACCCATACACACAGAGAGACAGAGACAGAGACAGACACACAGACACAGACGTAGGCACACACAGACACACAAAATTGCCATCCATGCTGGGTCATTATCTTATAGAGCCTCTTAGTGTCATTTCTGTGGTCCTGTGGCCTAGGGCCTCACATCACACACAGGCACTGAGATTGGCCTCGAAAAGCTTTTATCCAGCATGTCTTAGGGGCAACACAAGATAACAAGTCAAGGACTTCTCCCCCATGTACCTCACTTCCCTTCACCTTCTGCATTTACTAGTTCCCTCTTCGGCTATATTTGGGCTACATTTTATTCAGACTACCCTGGTTTTAAATTCAACACTTATCTTCCCTCTCCCCTCCTCTCTCTCTCTCTCTCTCTCTCTCTATTTCTCTCTCCTCTTGTCTCTTCTTTCCATCTCCCCTACTGTCCTCCATAGCCCACCTCTTCTGTTACAAATCTCTTTTTCCCCACACAAACACATTTCCCCACTCTTTTTCCTTCACTTACTCTAACATGGTCAAACTCTGCTACATCACCTTGTACACACACACACACACACACACACACACCACACACACACACACACACACACGTTCGAGGCTGCAGTGCATTGACCTGGTTAGAAGAGTGAGAAATTCATTTCTGCTGCCAAGTCAGCTGCATGGAAGAGAGCTTACAGCTTTACCTCTGACACTGTTCAGCCATAGAGTTCATAACTACTACAGGGCCACTTAAAAAATGAAGAGAAATTATACTCTCTCAGAAGAATCAGATTTTTTATTATTATTTGAACTCATAGAACAAAAACAACAAGCTTTATTCCAAATCAAAAACTAGGCTTGTCTATAGTTTCTTTTCTTTTTTTTTCATTATAGATATATCTATTCAACAATTCCTTATCCTAAAAATCTTTTGTTTGTTTGTTTGTTTAGTAAGTTTCATATTCTTGTTGGTGTTTTATGTACGTCCTTTCATGGTATGGAATTGTCAGTGTTGCTGGAGAGGTTGAATTGATGGATTGAAAGTGGTATCTCTCACACCATGAAGTCATTAGTGTCTTTGTGATATTGCTAGTGGGTGGCAGATTAGAGGCCAAACAGCAGAACTCATGACCTCATGTTATGGTGTGTTTGCATGTGTTGACCACACAATATAATGATTTGCAGCCTCCAAAGCCTGAAAGCATCCAATGGCAGGCGAACAAAAGAGGCACTCTGGGCGAGTGCTGAATGTCTGTCTGTGCAAAGCTCTTTTCTACTGGACACTCTCCAGCCCCATGCCATCATTGACAACTAGCCCCAGGAAGGAAAAAAAAGCCAAACCCAGAGAGGGGAAATTGCGTTAAATTGCTCTACAACCCCCTACCCCCTAAAGCCACACACACACACACACACACACACACCACACACACACACACACAATGAATATTTGCCATTTATGTTTGCACACAGTGCAAAGTAACACTGAGTAACATTCAATTAATGAATGAATTCTTTTCTTTTGTTTTTGTGGGACGCTTGTCGAGTCGATTCAAATAATGCCACTCTCCAACAGACGTGTTTGCGTCCGGGATTTGAGAGAGATAAGGCTAGCAAGCGCCTCTCCATCTGTGGAGCTGCAGAGTGTAGAGAAAACCAAGACTGTGAAAGTGACGGTGAGATGTGGTGCAGATAGTGCTACATCGTCTGCAAGCTGGACCCACTCACACTGGTGGGCAATGAATGCCACCTCCATAACCACCTTGGTTTTGACTTTTCCTGTAGCTTTGCATGACTCTCTTCTCTTTTACTACTTGATGCAGTTTCACTATGTTTTACAGTAGGATTACAATGTATGTGACAAACTCCTTGAATCTGGAATGAATGAATAAATCTCCCAACAGAAAATATGTAAATATAAAACCATATTATTGAACAGTATACTACTGAGAGGACATAAATGGCTAGGCTCGGCTGGTCTAGTCTGGCTGCAGATATTTTTATTACCTGCCATAAAATAAATATCTGATATCCACAGATGTAAATTATATTGGAAGTAAATGTTGCGATTTTTTTAATTTCGTTAGATTTTTTTTTCTTTTGTTGTTGTCTTTACAAATCAATTTTAAAGTTGACCCTTATACATATTAGACTTGTAGCTGTCATAATAAGGATATTTTCAATTCATGCCAAAAAAGCGTCATTTGACTATAATCTGATTTTATTTCATTCTGTTTTAAGTGAAAGACAGACCGAAAGATAGTTGCTCTCTGTCAGCCATTTCAAACTAAATTTAGGGCACCAAAGTGTTCTGATGTAAAGTTTGCCTCCAGAGCTCTGACGAAGTCACTGCTTTTTTATCGCTCTGCCTATTGAGGATCCCAGAGAGAGCGAGAGAGAGAGAGAAAAAGAGAAAATTCCAATCCTTTAAAATCTTCAGTCTTTAAAATCCTTCTGCAAAAGAATGGTAGGTCTGTGTTCACCCTCTTCACCAAACGCTGTTGTTTTTCTACTACGCTTATATGAAATATTCAAAATGTGAAAAGTTTTGTCATTAATTAAGTCTTGTAAATGGCATCGTTAACACCAGACAAGCACAGGCTAACTTTTCACCAGACCACCATCAGACAACTTTGGTAAGAGTTTAGAATTGTAATCACAGGATCTGTCAAGAAGGTTCACTTCTCATCCACACTGAATGTCCATCATTCACTCATCATCTCAGAGGGATTTGCCAATACATCATGCCGTGCCTTCCAGCACAACTGGAGTCTGTAATCACACTAAAAAGGCTTCAAATAATATTTTTTTTCTTTTCTATACAACATTTGTATAATTCAGCTTTACTGAAATAGGTGTATTATTCAGAGATCTGAGAACAGGTATAAAATACAGAAATGACTTAACCTGCTCTGGGAGCAGAAACCACACCTGATGGACCAAAGAGAGCATTTTGAGATAAATAGAAAACCCCAGTTACAGAACGTTAAGCCTCCAACACACACACACACACACACACACGCACGCACGCACGCACGCACACACACACACACACACACACACACACCATAAAAAACTGCCACAGGTCGATACGGTATCACTCACCTCAAACCTGAGAATATCTCAGACGATTATGACATGCATAAATCATTCACAGGTACATTAAGCAGGTGAGTGTGTGAATGTGTGTGTGCAACTGTGTACTGATCTTAATGAGGCCACAGGGTAGAAGTTAATTACTAAAGCCCTGAGACAAGGGGTTAATGAATCCTGACCCTGAACGTGGCCTCTAATGACACCATCTTACAGGCAACTTCTCGACTCAATACGAGAAGCAGCAAAGCAAAGTTATTTCACGAGTGATGCTTTTAAAAGTACGATACCCTTATGGGAACGATCAATATTCTGAGTGGGGTTCATGTGAGACAAATCCAATGAGTCATTCTCCGTTCTCGGGTAATCGTCAAAGGATATTATCAACCCTCATTCAACCGGATGAAAGCGGCTTTCATGTGAATCACAACAACTTCTGG
Source organism: Tenualosa ilisha (assembly GCA_015244755.2). NCBI lineage: Eukaryota > Metazoa > Chordata > Actinopteri > Clupeiformes > Clupeidae > Tenualosa > Tenualosa ilisha. Next base: position 520,635 of record PYXC01000721.1, on the reverse strand, counting down.
AAATGAGCCCTGACTGGGAAACATAAAATAAAAGTCTTGCGTCAGGAGGATGTAATAAATCTGCTGCATACACCATCACAAGAGCAGTTGCCTCAAGCATCTTGCATTATTGAGGGACCCTTCCTTGTCAGACCTTTTGGGGACATGCTCCACCTTCAAAATTACAAGTTCATGGACCTCAGCTTTCCTTCAGATTTGGATAAAACACTACACAAATCCATGAGAAAGTAAACTATGTGTCTTAATTATTGAAAAGCTGACTACACACATTGCTCTGGTGATATCAATTCCTTTCCGACATCATCCTAGTGATCAAATTAACCATAACACATCACACCTCACTCAGGGAAAATGCCTTGCAGGTTGCCAAAGGATGCCACTGATCTAAATATGCTATTCGGTTAGCCATTTTCCCTGAGTGAGGTGTGATGTGTTATGGTTAATTTGATCACTAGGATGATGTCGGAAAGGAATTGACATCACCAGAGCAATGTTTGTAGTCAGCTTTTCAATAATCCATGAGAATGTCTGGTATGTTGGCTTTAGTCCAGATACATATATAATAAGAACATGCACACACACACACACACACACACGTATACAGTATGAGCATATACCTGTGCTTGTACATGCTTGTATGTGTGTGTGTGTGTGTGTGTGTGTGTGTGTGTGTATGTGTGTATTTTACATGCAGTGTGTGTAATACGACAGGTACCTTTTGTCTCTTGCGAAGTGTAAAGTTCTTCCATAGGAGGAGTCCCAGCTGCATCCGGAAAGCCATTATGCCTGGCCTGCCCACCTGTCGTTATGGCAACGGACCTTTAATGACGTCTGCAGGGAACAAGGGAAGTGTGTCTTTTTAAATGCCGAGTACAAATGCACCAAAGGGGTTAAACGGCAGCCAAGCCCTCCTCTTGCTCCTTTCCTATAGTTTCTGATCCTCATCTCTTCTCTTCTGCTCTCTTAACTCCTTTGTTCTCCTCTCGTCCAGATCTTCTCTCTTCTCTTCTCTATTACCCTCCTCCAATAGCCTTAATCTCTTTTCTCTTTGTCTATCTATCTATCGATCTATCTATCTATCTATCTATCTATCTATCTATCTATCTGTATCTCTTCTTCTTTATTCAAAATCTCCTGTTTTTCTTTTCCTCCTTTTCTCTTCCTCTTCATCTCATTTCCTCTTGTCTTTCCCCTGTCTTCCCTACTTTCCTCCTCCAAATCTCCATCCTCTATTCTACATACATCTATTTTCTTTTTCTCCTCATATCACCACCTCTCCTTTCCTCCAAATCCCATCTTTCCTTTTTTCCCTTGCCATGAACCACATCTCTTCCTTTCTCCTTCTCCTCTCCTCCAAATTTCTTTTCCTCTCTTTCTTTCTTTCCTCCTCCTCTCCTTTTTGTTCCTCTTCCTCTTCTCTGGGGCTGAATGCTTCACTGTCTACCCTATATAATCACTTGAGGAGGATCTATGACTATTCCCTTCTTTGTGTTTGTTTACATGTGGCTGGACTCATTCATTTGTTGATCAGACAAATACATACCCATGTCAAACAAATACCTGAAGAGGACATTGAAACCCTTCCCAACCAACACTCCCAACAATCTTTGTGATGTGCATTAAGTTATTATGCTAAATTCTGAAGCATTTACTGAAGCATGACTGAAGCGTGACTACAACTTTAACTGCAGGAGATACAGAAGTTGTAGGCTGCAAGAGGACAGTGTCCAGTCCAAAAGATAGATACCAGCCATCTACAGTGTATTGAAATGTTCCCATGATGGGTATTGTAGTGTCTCAAGACATACCTAGAAGACCAAACTCAATAAAAGAAATCAATACACAATACACCCTGTTTTTCAGCAAATTAGTGATCAATCTTTCTGCTGTCACTTTGGTAATGTGTTAAGCACCACTAAAAGTACCCTACAAATGTATGATCAGCTTTGGGACACTGTTTCAATCAACATCATAGATTACAAATGGAGGAATTTATGCGAGCCGAGAATCTAATTTCATATTGACGTACTCTCTCTCTCTCTCTCACCCCCCTCCCCCCTCTTTCTCCATCTGCCTCCTGTAAAAATCTATGCCAGTATACTGCTATGTCTGGGCCAAAAGAGGGCCAGATTCCTGTGCTTCTATGCCTTCTAAGCAGTGAGGTAAATACTGTCAAGAAACCAAGAATCACTACAGCCTGTTTTACATCGCCTACTTCACATCACGTTAATGTCGCAGCTCAGTTGTGTATGTGAATTCACCTTGCCAGTTCACTGTATCTTTTGTCATATAGGCTGAATCCCAATGCCCTGAACCCTCAAAGACTTAACTGGTACAAGAACTCTGGGCTTAAGGTTTGAGGAGGGGGCATTGGGGTTCAGCCACTGTGTGAACACCACAACCACTGCTTGTCAAAAACAGGAATGAAACCCTACTTCTGTTTGTTATTTTGAACCCATATCTCATCTCAAATGAGAGTCAGACAAGACCAGTTTGACCTTCTTTATCTCTTTGCAGTTTGAGCAGAAAATTAAATGCCGACAGGCTTCATGCCACCCTGGAGGATTGAAGACAGTGATTGTACCCACACAACCATCACTGACAAATTACTGATTGTGACCCAGCAGTCATCAATAGCAAATTAAACAGATAACACACAAGGATTGGCCTGTGACACAATTGCTCTCCTGACACATTTCTGTTCTCTCGATTTTCAGTGACATTGTGGCCAACACAACAGGCAGTGTTGCTGGACTCATTATATCCATTGCTGACTTCATGTTTGCAAATCTCTTTCCTTGGGCACCCACATCTTTGTGTTCCCTCTTCATCATGACAGCCACAGTGCAGCGTAAGTCAAATAGGTGTTGCATGAGTTATTTTTTTATTCCATTTTTGTGTGCTTGTTTGTTCAATTGTTTGTTTTTCTCATTTTTTGCAGCAGTGTTTGGTCAACAATTCCCAGGACACGGAAACCCCAGGACAAGTGAAACTCGGCGTGCATGTAGTTTCACTTCAGTTTTAAAGGTCCCATGTTATGAAAAATATTACTTTTTTCTGTTTTGGACTGGATTAGTAATAAGAAACAGCCTGTTCAGAAACAGAGGGGGAGTGGGAATGCAGGTGATATCTGACAAGTATTTGCCGCAAGCTGCTTCAGAGATGTGTATGTGGAGCTCATAGACCTATGTGAACTTGCTGAAAAAAATGACAGAATGGGACATTTAATCTGTAGTCTTGCTCTGGGCTCCCTGGAAGACAGGTTGATCGGACGCAGTTTTCATGGAATAATGAATGAAATTACTCCACAGTCATTGAGTTCAAGATTACAAAATTTTTGTGGTGCTCCACTCGACCATCTATTGGCCAGAGGATGGAAGTCTGTGGTCGGTCCCGGTTGCTCTCTCTCTCTCTCTCTCACACACGCACGCACGCACGCACGCACGCACGCACGCACGCACGCACGCACGCACGCAGGTTTTCAGATTGTGAACACGTATACTGTGTGTTGACATCTACTGTATGAAGACCACACATAGGATTTAGTTCATTCAGTAGGCTGAGGTTGATGGAAGGCTGAGTGAGTGAGGGAGGGAGTGAAAAGATAGATGGATGACTGGGTGGGTGGTTGAGAGGGAGAGTGAGTGGGTGGGTAAGTCGCTGGGTGGATTAGGTGGGTGTGTGGGTGTGTGGGTGGATGGATGGATGGATGGATGGATGGATAGATGTTCTTACATAGCTCAGGAATACACTGGCTACAACAGCTATGTCAGCTTATTAAGAGACAAATAACCCAGTTGACGCAGAACATAGTGTGTGTGTGTGCGTGTGTGTGTGTGTGTGTGTGTTTGTAAGTGCGAGTTTGTGTGTGAGAGAGAGAGAGATAGAGAGAGAGAGATTGATTGGCTGACAGACTGACAAACACAGATGATTTTAACTTCAGGCCAAATATCCTGACAAACCCTTGAGCTTTTAACGCTCCAGTTCCTCTCCAGGTTAAAAGTCCATTTCCTATCTCACTTTTGCATTATTTAAAAGCCTCTCTCTCTGTGAATGGGCACAGGTGATGGCATTGAGTACATTCAGACTTTCTCAGGTGCACCAGAAAGCCTGATTGTTCAAGATCATCTGAACATGTAGTAAACACAGATGTTGCCTGAATGCAAGTCCATGAATGCAGTGAAGTACACAGCAAAACCAATTTTTAGCATTTAATTCTAGCAAGTTAACAACAGGCAGACTTCGGTCTAATGGAATGAAAGCTACAATGAGAATATTCGGATGTTCAGATGTTTATTTATGATATTCATGCCATTTATAACTTCTGAATATTGTTGACTCTTAAGCATTTGTCAATGAGATGTGCAAAAATTGTGCTTATTATAAACAACGATGACTTACAACAACAATTTGCAAGTGAATTATATGCTGTTCAAAATGTTAAGACTTTAAAGATACAATAGCCACCACCTGGAGTTTCTAGGGTAGCAGTGCTGCAACCTGACTACAACAAAAGGCTCTGATCAATCAGTCAATCCATCTGCTTGGTCTTTAGTTGTATAGCTTGTCAGAAACGCTCAGTCAAAAGAAGTCAGAGTTCCCCCATTAGTATGCTGCTTTAGATAAAAGCATCAGCTTTATGAGGACATGCAAATACATGTAAATGTTGAGGGCACTCATTCTCAGGCATAGATTACTGTGGCATCGCACACATTGTGATGTACTAATCTGTAAGTTTCATATAGCTTTCCCTAAAACTCCTCAGGGATGATCGCATAGCAGCCATTAAAGTGTTGGTCTCAGTATGCAACGTTATCTTCACCCTAATGTTCTACTCTTGTCTATGTAAACACTCATCTGACTCAAGTGCTTGTATAATTGAGTGAGTGTCACGTGTTTCAACAGATCTTTCAAGTCTTCTTGCTTTTGAAAGGGGAAGAGAGGCGAGAGCAAACTTCTAAGGCCCAAGCTGTCAAAGGCACAGAGTGCAAAGCTGGATGGGAAATTGCACTTCCTTCTTCTATGCGGTCTAAGACTGCAAAACACTACCACTGCATCTGTTACTGTCACTGACAACAAAGGCTAACAATGTTGTGCGTTTGTAAAAGGCAGGGAAAACAAATGGACAGTATACCTTAAGTCAGAAGTGAAGCCTCTGTAGGGAAAGGTCCAGGGTAAATCAAGGTCTAGCCCGGTTGTTCAAGGTCACCAGTTGCTGTCAGTGGTAAGAGGAATGAGAAAATTTGGTACAACATAGACTGACTTTGTGAACCGGCAGCTAAACCTAACTGAATGGAACACAGGAAAATGAAACTGAGACGGAGTTTCCTTGCCCCTAGGTCAGTGATATTCTGATCAGCACATACTCGGTCACCAAAGTACACTTCCTGACCGATCATATTAGTTTCAAGCCATCACTGGTATTAGTCTGGATTGTTAGGACATTGATCAACTGACCTATTTATGATATACTTTACATTTAGCAATTTCTGATTGGACGAGACACCTTCTGCGTGTCACTAGGAGTGAGGATATCTCATGATATCCCACGGATGACTCTAATAATCACTCCACATTTTTTATTGAGTCCACCGGTGTGAACATTCCATTCAGTAAAAGTGATAGAGCAGCGATTTTCACAACATCGCATTTGGCAGTTCTCTCCAGAGAAAACATCTTAATGGAGGAGTGTAAATATGGAGTGTGGCATTTGACATACTGACAAGCAAGCAGGCATGTGCTCAAGGACAATCTAGCTGCTCTCCTGCTCTCCAAGGCATTGAGGGCACTCAACTCAACTTAGCTGTTGCATTGCTTGGCAACTGGAGAGCAAAACTAAGCTTAGAACTATTTATTGTTTAATTATATTCACTCAACACAATATACCCTGCTAAAGTCACTTAAAAGTGAGGAATGGCTATCAGCATATCAGCAAATTAGGTGACCTTGGGGGAAGCACAAACTATATCTGTTCAACATATCAAAGTACATGAAGAGATGAGTCATCATTAATTTCCTCTAAGACACAGAGGAACACCCTCTGCTTTGATGGAGTTTGCCTCACCACTGGGAATAAGCTAACAAAGAGAGAGAAATGGAGGGGTGGGGAGACAGAGAGAGCGATCAACTGTATAAAACACTTGTCACCTTCAACAGATAATAGCCCAATTCTTACAAAAGGCTGGTGTCTTGGGGCTGGGGGTGGGGGGATGGGGGCAGAAGGGGTGACAGAGTGAGCTGAGATTTAATTGGCATATAAGGGACAGGTGACTCCTGGTCACTTGACAGAAAAGGACAACAAACACTGGACCAGACCAGGCACAGGATGCACTTCCGAGGCAACTGCTACCAGGTACAGCTCAGACATCTTGGTGACAGATCTCCTTGGTAACACTGCTAAGCCTGAGTACAGGTCAGCCATAACGTTCAGCTTCACCAAGTAGACATCCTATCTATGCATATGTGATCTCCCTGGCTGGCTGGGGCACTGTGCTGGACAGTTTTTATGCTGTGCATATACAAGTCATGCAAACTAACCCATAGTTAATCTAATGACATAACAGTCATAAGTCTCCATGGTGGCGGATGTCCAGTGATTCATATCCCCTGTATCATCTTACTGTCACAGGACATTTTCCAGGTTATTAATTTTCTTGACTTCATCTAGGATTATGATTGTGTATAGCAAATAACACCATTCGCTCAAATCCAATATGCCTAGATTGTTTACTTCACAAACAGATTGACACAGGGATCAATACTGCAAACCAAACACTGTATGAGAAACAATCGTTGTTACACATACTAAATCTATATAAGTGTGTGTGTGTGTGTGCCCACATACAATGCAGTCTGAAAATGAACTCTTTTAGTCTTCTGTGGCTCAACTCAGCTTCTATCTCAGATCAATCTTTTCATTAGCAAGAGTATAACAGATGCGCTGACAAATGCTGTTGATTCATCCTGACTCGCTTGAATTAATCAAAGCAGCACTGTTTGAAAGATTTGAAACAGAATCACTTAAATCATTCAGGATGAAATCACTTGACCCCCTCAATGAAGAATTTGTTCAGTTGAACAAAACCAATAAGAATCAAAAGTCAAATAAGAATAAAAAAGAACAGAATCACTTGTATTATTCAGTATCCCTTGGGTCCCTTAAAACTGCAATAGTTTTGTCACTTGAGTGTAAAATATGATGAACTCTTTAAAAAGAATAAACTGAATCACTGAATGAGGTTCATTTTTTTTACATTTAAAGCCTTGTTTTAGGATCATTAATGATGAAATACAGTGATCAAGATTAAAATTTCTACAAATTTCTCTGATTCAAGAATTTTCGGTTGTTGCGGTCTCTGCATAGATGTCCTGCTGAAATCTTTCCTTTGAAAAAAATCGCTCCACAATTGTGAATAAATGGTCAAAAACCTGTTGGAAACCAAACTTGGCAGCGATTTTTGTGTGAGCGTATCAGTGAACATTATTGACTCGATGAGTTTCATGTCTTTACAAATGAAAGTTTAATGCATTTTATGAAAGACTGCAGCAGGGCGCCTATGCAGCCATTCTGTAGATAAGGGTTTGCTACCGCAATACTGACAGTGTGCTAACTTCCAAGTATTTTCATATAGGTAGATTTAAATATCATCATGCCATTAGAATGTTTTCAGACGCTTTACTGGGCCCAGACTGACCATTAAACTTGATTGCTCTATAGAAATGCCCTGTGGTTACATGGGTAAGATAAATAGCTGATCCTTTTTTCAAAAAACCTTGACCAGATTCACATCTCTTAATAGAAGAGGGGAGATATACAACAAAGGCCAGCTTGCCAGGAGGATAACAAAGTAAACATATTACCATATACGAGATTCATACATAGTGTCTGTAGGTTGATTAGTGTTTACTGTCGATTAAGTCTTCTCATAATCCTCTGTGATCCTTAGTGTGAACAGAAGATGTAGAGTGTTCTTGTAATTAAGTGTGTCCATATATACACATGTCTTGTAATTAAGTGTGTCCATCTAAGTGTGCCATTTTAGTCATGTTAATTGCAGTTATAACTGGTGCTTATAAGTTCAACCTTAATGTGTGCTGAATGCATATCCATGACTACCTTCTTGTTTGCCTATATCATTGATCTTCATTCTAAATAAATGGTTATGCTAATCAAACTATGAGTCACAGTATATAAAGGAATAACGTCCGACGAGGTGACAAGTTTGATGGAAATAATGGGGAGGCCAATGCCAAATGCTCACTTCGCACAATGTTAGCAAAAGCAAAGCTAATGAGCAAACCTATGAGTCATATGTGTTCCCCAACATAATGGCTTCTGATAAACCTTGCCAGCAAGTTTCATTAAAAATCAGTGCAGGCCAATTTTTTTGCACAATCCTGCTCACAAACAAGCAAGCTCCTATGGAGATAATTACCTGTGACACCTGAACGTTAACCCAATATTATATTAAAAAAAAGATCATTTTGATTCTGAATTTGATTATTTGTGCTGTATGTCCATGGGTATTTCATGTGTGAACCTCCTTTATCAAAGGTTTTAATAAAAAGTCATGCAAATGTAGTGTAAGGAATCTGTTTTGACATTGACGTAAGGCCTTTATGATTTTTTCTTCATGAAAAAAAAGACAGAACTGAAGAAAAAGTAGGCTATAGAGGAGAAAAAAGTATAAAATCCAGAGCTGAAGCCCATGTAATAGTATCGTGTTTTTTGAATATTTCATAATGGCTTCTAGAGAACAGAGCATTCAAATAAGCAAAAGTCCAACACGGGAGACTCCTATGAAATATGCAAAGGGTAATTTCCTATTTATAAATCACATTCTCAGACTTTGACCTAAAATAGGCTGCTTTTTCGTTCCATGTCCGCAGATGAATTTATTCCAGTGAGGAATGGGGCCACGCAACATCTTATTTCTCATTTTAGAGGGCAATTACTATCAGATGGCACACACCGCGTGGCGTGAATTTGTTGTGGCATGAAAGGTCAGAGTGCAAATTGAAGTGTATTAAGGTGTACCACATTTGAATCTGCTGGAAGGAGGGGAGTGTGAGATTACACTGAAAGCTCTCAAAAAATGTTATGTCTCTGCCACCAATGCCAAATGGCTACACTGGAAATCCAGTCCCATGGGGATGAGGAGGGTGTCTGTCTCTGTGTCTGTGTGTCTATGTGTCTATTTGTCTATTTTTCTAAATCTTATATTCTTAATGTAACAAAAAAGGTTTTGAAAATAAGGCCCTGTTATCACATATCTAGATATTTTTATAAATGGATATTTTTTATCTGATTATTTATAAAGCTCCGTTTATGTGTAAACGAGAGGCCCAAACGGATAAAAAAAAATATCCATTTATAAAAATATCTCGATACGTGTAAACAACGGCCTAAAGCATTCCATTCCAAAACTCATTCTAACCCAGATTATTCAACAACCTCCGGTGGATGCAGTGCATACCAAAAGGCCAGACAACAGTAGTACACTACCTGTACCAATGACAACACTAACACAGTATGAGGGACACAGCAGGGCACCAAAAACAGCAGGTGAGAGAGCATATATGAAGTTCAGTTGACCCAACACAACCCTGAGCTTACTGCTACAAACAGAGCATGTAAAACAGGCCATGCACAGGACCATGTTGTTCTACCAACCACAGAGGATACTGCATGAATATAAAGCACAGAATAAAAACAGACCCTTGCATTTGGCAACACAACAATGATTAGCCTATAATGCCTAGCCTATAGACGGCTGAATGTAAACAAACCATGTATGCATGGCGCTATGGTATCTTACCAAGCACAGTAAAGACACTGGGAGAGATATGAGATAGCAGGAGAATGAAGAGTTTGGCCATTCCTGAGTGAGTACTCCTCCTAAGCATTACTCAGTAGAAATCAGCAGTAGACCTCTGAACAATCACTGTCACGCGACAATAAAGATGGCTCACATGCAGAGGCTGACGCCTGTGCAGCTTGTTGCTTTTGCCCCAGTCACGTGAGGGACAGGTAAATGATTTATTTTTGTGTAATGTACGCGTAACACTGATCTGTTGGGGTCAGAGTCTGCACAACTCTATCCAAACAGCCCCCTGCCATCTAAAACACATTAAAATTTCACCACATGACTGGGGCTCAACTGAGAGGAACAGCCAGTGTCCACTGTGGAACTGTGGTCGCCATAATTATCACTGTAATGAGAGGTCAATCAGCAACTTGTTCAGTATATTATTAACCCTCTTCATTGATTATAAAATGTGTTGATGAGTGTCAAGAATGTAGAATTTTTCACATACTGCTCACACCTGGAGATTTGCCGGATTATACACTTGTTTGCATTATTAGGGAGAAAACAGATTTACTCATCAATAAAGGCTAAAAAGCACTGGGCATTAATATCATGAGACCATATATGTTTTAGCATATTCATGAATAACATTGGGTAACACTTTATATGACAGGTGAGTACATTATATGACAGGTGAGTATCACATGTATAGCAGTTGTCATAAGTTGCCCACAAAGCATTCATGTCTCAACATTCAGAACCAACCTTTCATAAATATGGAAGACAGAATGGCTTATCTAAATAAAAATCCAACGGTCTCAAAGCAGCACTGCTGTTTCTGTTTTAAACCTGTCACCTCATCATGTCACATATAAATAATTTCATGAATATCTTCTACAAGTTGTGAAGTATTCATAATCACATCTGAGTTTAACACAGGGAGGTAGACTATAAACATGACCCCGGACCCCAAAATGGTTGCAAAGTGACATTTGAAGTTGACTTCATAAGATATTCATGAAATATTTAGGTGTGACACGATCAGGTAACGGGTTTAAAACAAAAACGGCAGTGCTCCTTTGACACCGTTTTATTTTGATAAGTTACTGCCATTCTGTCCTCCACATTTATCAAAGGTTGGGTATGAATGTTGAGTCATGTCTTATAAAACAGTCATGAATGCTTTGTGAGCAACTTTTGACAGTTGCTATGAATGTGCTATGTACTCACCCGTCAAGTAAAGTATTACCGTAACATAACGTCATAAGTAATTAGCAACTTATTCCTCTGGATGATGGATCTTGTTATGGAGGTTTATGGTCAAACCTACAGAGAATATAAAACAAGTACATAGCAGCCATGGAGCTTGTTTTGAGAACACAAAACAAACACACACACGCACACACCACACACACACACCACACACACCATAATTCGAGCAAAAGCAAAACGGAAGAGTTCAGTGACCTACCTGCGTAATGTATGTGTTTCCCTAAGTTCTCCAGATGTCAAATGTCACCTCATCCTGAGTGCCAAAAACCTGCCTAACCAATCTTCTGAACCACCAAATTGAAGACACACTCACTTCCTAGAGGTCCCAATCTTCCCGGAGCAATTAATGTCTTTCACCTTCCCTCTATTTTCCACTGTGTCTGTCTCTCCTTCTCTATCCGACTTTCTTCCGGATCCCTCCTACCTAGAACTATGCCATGCAAATGATCTCTGTGGGGACTACCATGGCGACCGAGCGGTGCTGAGAGTAATAAACCCAGGTGAGGTAAGGTGCACACGGGTGTCGATTACACAAGCCAGTCTATCTGAGGCACGTGTTTACCGCTAGCTAATAGCCCCCAGTGGAATCCAATAAGTGGTCTTTATGACAGCCAATCTCCCATTTCCAAACTGAGGGTTACAACTTCTGACAAGCTACTGCAAACTGACACCAGACACATGAAAAGGTATTGACAATATATATATATATATATATATATATATTGTTACAGTATTTCAATATGGTGTGTGATTATGTATATTGAACAATGCTGAGGAAGTGTGCAAAGGCAAGCATAAAAAAAAAAATCAAAATTTACACTATAAAAATGTAATTGAATTGCTTCACACCAAAGGTTCACTAACCAGCAATAATGAAATTCTTAATGACTGGACCATAGATTTATTAATGGCAGTGATTAATGGTCTTTGCCCAATATACTGATAAATACAGAAACCCATAGGGTAAAACATGGTCCATTACAAAACCAACCATAAACAAACAGGCTAATTTATTAAGAAATATAAAAATATGATTTTATTATGTTTCACTCATAGCTAAGTTTAATCAATAAAGTAATGTTAAGGGCATTTTAATTTAAAACATTAGCAGAGATTTTATAGGACTTCTTTCCTCCCTAAAATAAAGAGTTCCATGCAGTGAATGTTGATGTTTAACTGGAGAGACATCACAAGAACTTCAGATGAGAGTAGTGTGTGTGTGTGTGTGTGCGTGAGCTTGTGTGTGTGTTGTTCAGATGAGAGGAGTGTGTGCTGTTGGGTTTTATGGCCCGACCGTAAAAATGGACTCAACAGAACGAAGGTTTACAGCAATTCTGCTTGAAGAGGGGCCACTCCAAGAACATCATCAAACCCCACATCTGCTGGACTTTAAACACACACACATGCACACACACACACACACACACATTTACACTAAGTCGTAACACACAAACACACTCTCACACAGAGACAGACAGACAGACACACACAGACACACACACCACACACCACAGACATACACACACACACACACACACACACACACACACACACACACACTTTGGCTGAATGGGTAGTAAACACCAAATTGGTAAGTTGGGAAAATTTTTGATCATAAAAGACATGGAGCTTTCTGCCAGCTTTCCGAGTGCGCGTGTGTGTGTGTGTGTGTGTGATGGCATAGTTACCCCCATCTGTGCATCTGTGCCATACTTACTCATCCTGACGTGTGGCATCCACAGACAAACAAGCTGAGCAAATAAAAAGACCCAGTGTGAGTGTCCTCTACATCTCTCTCTCTGGTATTAATCTAGAACATGAGATTAGTGTGTAAAGAGTAGCACCTGCTATCCACAAACATGCTGTGTCATTCAGGGGATGTCAATCACACGGTCATCACAAAAGGTGGAGCTCAGCCATTTTCAGGTCCACTTCCTGGAATTAGAGTAATAAAGGACTTTTATACTAAGCTGTGTGATAAGAGTGTTATTGTTATATGGTCTTGACTTAATATATGCAAAAGGTCACTGTTATATCATGAGCTGCACTAGTGCATTGTGGGTGTCAATAACTATCAGGTGACACAAACACTGATCATAAACCAAAAAATCATAAAAATAAAGTAATCTAAAGTAAAAAAGTAAACATTATCACCCCAAAATGTTAAACAATATGAAACAAAATATTACATATTAAACACAATATTTCATCAAATATTATAACATATAATAAATACAATATTAAACAAAATATGAAACAAAATATTACTTCATTTAGAGTTAAACTCTCATGTAGGTAGATAGCGCGCTATTGACTTCAGATAGCTATTGGAAAATAATACAAGCACAGGAAACCAATCTTTGACACATACTCTGCTTTACTTACTTACATTTTCAATCTTGTCTTATTCTTTCCTTCTCATTTCAGCTTGGTTATTGCATGTCAATTGTAAGTAATTAAATTAATAAATGTAATGTAAGTAGTGTTTTTGCTTCTGTGGCGTGTGTGCACTAGCGACCCATGCTAATATGCTAATGCTATGTCATCAGTGTTAGCATTTTATTACAGCTTTCAGTAAGTTCACCCTGTCTGTGAATGGCATGGCAGATGCCAGTCGGGTGGCATCGCGCCAGTACACTACCCTTCCCCTCTTCACACCCTGCTGTGAGGTGGTGCGTATGTGTGCATGGGTGTGTGTGTGTGTGTGTGTGTGCGTGTGTGCTTGTGCTCCCAGCTAGCTGTGGCTTTGGCTTTGGTCCTGCCCTGGCATGGCGTAGCGTCCAGAACAGCCCAGCTACCTGCCCTGCCTCTCTGGCCAGTTCTCTCCACTGCCCTTGGCAGAGGTAGCTGCAACAGCAGTGGCATTTGTGTCCACCACCACCTCATTCCAAGAAAACTCAAGCTTGATTACTGCCGCACCCCAATCACCTCAAACACTGATTGGATCCCCCACCGACAAAAATACACAGAGAGCTGACCTAGACAACCACCTCTCCACACCGTCTACTCTGCTGAGTATATCTGGGTTAAGTAGCTCATGTGACCCATGCACATTTCAGAAAATTGAGTTCTATTTTATATTGTGCCCTGCTGTGTCCTGTGCTTAAAACACAATTGATTAAGAAGGTATTGCATATATTAGTTCATGTTTTTCAGGATATACTGAAGAGTATGGTAATTTAGGGCTAGCTTTGCAATCTGAGTAATTCTTTATTAATGAATGTGACCTTAGCTTATTGCTTGCCTGCCTAGTACCTCACTTTTATACATTTGATGAAATATTTATCGTAGGGCAAACAGAAAAGTGACGCACTGGATTCGAATGACATGCAATCAGCCGCATTCTGAATAATCTACATAGCACAGTAGACAGCAGAGGAAATGGTGGTGGAAAGAGGTGGACAATAAATGCAAACTAATACCATGAGAAACACACACACAGACAACTGATACCATGAGACACACATGCACACACAGACAACTAAAACCATGACACACACACACACACACAAAACTGACACCATGAGACAAATACATACACATTTTGTACTCATGCACACACTTGTGACCAAGCTTGCCCACAACATACTCACATTCTCTCTTCTCCTCTGTGTCCCTCTGTGTTTCTCTCTCTCGCTCTCTCTCTCTCTCACACACACACACACACACACACACACAGGATCATGTTAAATGCAAGCAATCACCTTCATTATTTAAGGGTTAGCAGCAGAAAGTCACACAGACAACACCATGGACATCTCCAACCCAGAGAGGAGTAACCCATTCTCATCCCAATTCACAATAGACACTGATGAAACCTGTTTTGGAGTAATTGCATGGCCCCACACATGCAAAAGAGTCTCCCAGTCCACAGAACAGGGCTCACACAAATGTCAAGGGGCTGCTGCAGCCATGGAACCAGTGTTGGTTCATTCCATGAAACACCTTTCTTTAGAACTCTGGAGAGCACACAGGGTGGATTGAACCCATGGGAGACTACAGGGTGCTACTGTCATGGCCTCTGTTTTGGGTGTCTAGCCCCTAAGCATTCTATTGTCCAGAGGCAGTTGATAAACAATCCTAAATGACTCACAGGAAGACTACCAGGTTAACCTCAGAATTTCTGGCATTTCTATAGAACAAAATTAAAAACAAAATGTCATCCAATTTGTTAGAGATTCTTCATGTTCAAGGAGAGATGTTACATTAAATTACTTTACCACACTGACATTGGGGATTTAATGAAATGTGATGTGAGAGAAAAGTTTCACCAAGTAAAATCTACAAACAGCGAATGTCTGCTGCAAGTATTTTGTGGAAAAAATGAAAAGGTGTACAGTCCATTAAAAACCCAGAATTTGCCAGTTAAAACTTTTTATTGAATTCCTCAGCTCTTTGAAGTGATAGGCACTGATGCTTGAATTATTTAGACAACCAAGGTAGCCCAAACACAAACAGACTGATAAGTTGGTTCGCTCCCATAGTAAAATTGTACAATTATGAAAAATGGGTTCGGTAATTGGTCCATCTCTCTTTCAGTCTCTCTCTCTTCTTTTACATTTTGCCAGTATCCCTAAAATGAGAACAATTTCACTGACATGCTCTTTTACATCTAAGTTGTTATTTTGATCTCACTCTATTAAGAATTCATTGTTTTTATCTGAGTTACCAATTCATCAATTTCAATTAAAAAAGCAAAAAAAATGTTTTTCTTGGGCCTGATACAGTAGGGCATTTTGAGGCCGTGCTGCTGGTAAGTTGGCAAATAGATACCAAAGACAAGATATTACTCAGTTAATCATTTTGTTTTTCTGTTCCTTGTGTAATTTGTCACAAAAACTACAAAAAAAAATTGCAGCAGTGTGAATTGCAGTGACTATGCACTCAAATCGGATTAATCACATGCTGATGTCCACACCATTCATGTCTATGTAGAACAGGATAGTGAGAGATCACCAAACTCTCATTAATCTTAATGAAAACATCAAGTGAGCTCAAAAGAAAAACAAAATTTTGCTTTGCCTGGCATGCTGATTAAATTCATACTCTCTTAATCATGACCATGTTTGAGAGTTTTCATATTCACTCACATGGGTTATTAAGTTATTACAGAAGCTATTTAAAGTTGCAAGCATAACCTATGTGATAACCATGATAAATCAGATATGGAGGTCAGCATTTCCTCCCCCTTGCACTATTACATAGAACTCTACCATCACAGGCTTACCTCCAACATCATCACCAGGTTTTGAGAGAAAGAGGGAGAGAGAAGGAGGGAGGAAGGGGATATTGAGTGGAAGGGAGGGCAAGAGAGTAGGACTGAAGGGTACTGTCTGGATGAAACAGTGGGCAGGGGCAGATCTCTGAGAGGTCATGGGAGGGGGCATCCTGCAGTGCAAGGTGGGAGGAGGATTGAGAAATGAAAAGAGAAGAGGGAAGTCCAGAGGGAGGCTGAGGCTCAGCTTCTCAAAGCTAGACCCCAGGCCTGCAGCTGACCACTGTTGCCCACTTCTGCTTTAACATCCTCCTGACATTGATGAAGCACAGGGGCCATGGCGCAGGTGCTTGTTAGCCAGGTTCGCTCAGCGGCAACAGGAGTCGACAGCTGACGGACAGACGGACGGACTCAAATTGGGCCGTGCAAGGCGGGCCCTACTCAGTTCGGGTTTGGGTCAGGCTACGGCCTGCAAGTCCTCCCCTAGCGACGCTATTTTTGGGGGTCTTAAAAAGCACAAAAGAACAGAGAGAGCGAGAAGTGGGAGATTCTGATACAATGAGAAAAGGTGAGTCGGAAACAGCCGTCTCTGAAATAAATAAATAAAACAAAACTCTCCTGTGGATGCCCAAGCTGCTCATTTTTTTTCACAGCATGTCAAAGGCAAGTTTTGCCCTTTCCTCTATTTCTGCAAGTGAGATAAGGTTTGTCCTCTCGGATGTAAACCTGTTACATCATTCTGTGTTTATGCAGTGGAACAAAGCTCGCCCTGAATCCTTATACTCGTGAAAGATACATTCGGAAAAAAAAGATAAACATTAACTAAAATGGCATCATTTCTTTACTGTTTTACATTTCCATTTCCACTTTAATCAGAATTTTATGTCAACTGTAATACTCTGTCTGTAATTCATGTAATCCCATACCTTGTAAATCTCTGCACATTGACTATGTTAACATTGTCACATCTATTATAGTAACTGTTACAATTCAGTTGCAAGTTGCAAATCTGTTTCTATCTCACTATATTTTGTGAGGCTTACAAGGTGGTAAAAATCCGTCCATCAGCTGACACCAGTCAGTTCTAAAATATCATCTTGTGAGATCATCTGGTCATACAATGACCAAATATCATTTGTTTTGGATTGTTGCTTCATTAAGCCAAACAGTGCAAGAAGGCAACTGCTACGGCCAGCGGAAAAGCCAATAGAAACAGATGTCCGTCTCTTTTTCGGACTGGCAATTTACCATGTTACAACACGACAGCCATGTCCGCTATTGTCCAGCACACATCCTGAGAGCCAGGGTTTGCTTTGGTACCATCTGTGGTCATGGAAATTCAGCCAGGATTCAGCCGGCGGCAAAGGGGCCCAACCCTCCACCGAATGTTTGAGGGCTTGCATCTGTCGTGGCAAGCCACTAACCAGTCCTCTGAGATCTGGACGCAGACAGAATATGAGTCGGCAACCGTAGATCTGGCTCAGAACTGTTTCTGACTCGGCTCAGATCCAGTCTCGGTTTGGCACAGATCCCGTCTGACTCCAACACAAATACAGCTCCGTTCAGTTTTGGACCTGCCTGCTAGTCGGGGAGGGAAGTTGGGGGCAATGAAATGGGACTGATTGGTCAGGAAAAGGGGGACAAACTTAGTCAGCAACTCTTCTTCAAGCCACTTTGAAAGGAAACAGAAAGAAACCCAGTTTACAGCAAAGCTGTGAAGAAACCCCAAGTCACAGCAAATGTGTCAAAGAATGTGAGAGAGCTATGTGTAATTTAGGGCTGTTAGCCCATATGGTCATTTCAGTCTGAACACTAAGTGGGAATTATGGAATTTCTGTACAGTGAAGTCATTTGATTAATTAAGTGCACATAGATGAGAGAGTCTAGAATATTCTCCTATGGGATATGCTGTTTCATGGCTCTTGAAATAAAAGAAAACCCATCACTTTCATGATACATTTATGCATATTCCTCACTTTGATTATTGGCAGCTTGTGCTTTGTTTGCTTCAAACAGCAAACAGAAACATTATTATTCCTACACTGTTGTTTATTAATAATAATCTTGTTTTGAAGGGAGAACCTCAGAGTCGACATGTGTTGTTCTTTCTCCCAGAAGACATCTTTAAATAAAAATGTTTAAAAATCTTGATGCAGAAGACAATAACATGTAAACAGTATTCTGCAATTATGCTTTAGGGAGTGCTCAGTGTAGGTTGAAAGCATTTATTCTTTTCAGAAGAAAATGAAATGACTGAAAAACAAAAAGTACATTGAATAATGAACCATAGCCGGGTGTGTATGATGGGCTGAGCAACTTGAGAAAACTTTCAAGTCACTTAGTTTTGCCATGTCCTGGCCCTTTCAGCAAGCGGTTCCCGCCATCTGCATCTCACATGAAAGGGACGTGGGATGAAAAGTGGAGAGTCTCCCTCTCTTTTCATGTAGACATCTAACCAATAACGGAGGAATATGGCAGAAAGTCTAAGGGAAAAAAAAAGACCCCCACATCTCACATCTTCCGTCTTCACCCTCTCCTCTGTCTCTTCCTCCTCAGCCTTACTTATCCACCAACAGCTCCTTTAGCCTTGCTGCCACAACAGGACATTTTGCTTCCGGCAATTATTCCTTCTGACGCATTGGATTAGCTGCTGTGTTTGTTGCCTGGCTTGATTTTCCTCCAGTAGGCAGCGTACTGAAGGCTTTAATAACTGGATCTAGGTGCAAAACGTTGTTAAAATTAAGATGCCAGGTTTCTGAAAGCTGTTGACACAGTGGTGGTTGTTTTCATCACAGGAGTGAACACGTCAGCTACCTGTACCAAACAGGTAGCATACTGTGTGAATGAGGGCCTCCCTGTCTACTTCCAACCCCGTCTCACTCACAAATGAGGTTTAGCTCAACATGTGATCAAGTAGTAATAAAGAAGAGTAGCAAATAAAATCTCCTCAACCAACTCCCTCTGCAGCTTCAGCCAGTCATTAAGCTTTTTGCTTCTGGCGATTTCTTTCGCTGTCATAAGCCTTCATCTGAGGTTTTTATGAGTCTGTCTTTAGGATTTTTTCATTTCATTTTTTTTTTTTAATTTTTCAGTGGCAGATTACTAGGGACTGAAATAATTAGATCTGGTTATTGTAGAAACAGTCAAATGCGCACAGATGGTAACATCCCATTCCCCAACTCACATATTCCTACCCACAAACACAAGTTTATAACCCTTTGTGACCATAAATCAAAAAAGTTTGATGGATGGCTCCACAGTATGTATTGAACTTTAGCGGGTGAGCTATCAAACACAGGGCAAAGCGTTGCCAAATAACATCTAAAAAAATAATGAAAAACATTGTTGGAATTTTTGGTGATAGTTCATAAGACTGACACTCCAAAAGCACTGCCTTGTCACTACTTCAAACTGAATTCTCAATGTCTCCATCATGACATCTTGTTATATAAGAACGGAGTTGCAGAAAATATTCTCTCTTTTTTTCATTTATTCGATGGGATTGTTTTTGTTTTGCAAAAATCCTTAAAGACTGCTAAATGGCAAGCAGGTATAATTAAGATTTCATCACAAACGAGGTTCACCTATTCCTAATCAACAATAACAGACTCGAAAACCTACGCTCTGCAATTACCCAGAAGATCCATTTGTTAATTCTTTTGACCTTTCCAATTTATGGAGTATTCAGGATAACTTTTTGATCTTTGCTTGTTTAGACTGTGCGTGGGCTTGAGCATTCTTCGCCACCTCATGAAATATACAGCCACTCTGTATTTATGATTTACTCAGATAATGAGCATATAATAATAAATAAATAAATAAATAACAGCCCTGAGTCTCATACAAGCACCAAATAACATGCATGCAGAATTCACAGCACATCAGTCGTGTTCATAATAGCAGTGTGAACTTTGTCACATTTAGGGGGGAAAAGTATCAAGAAAAAGTTTTGACTGATGATAATTTTCCTTGTTAAGTGCATGTACACAGTTCTAGTAGTACTAGTTCTAGTTTTTGCATTTGTGGGCCCTGAAATTAAGTTGGCTCTGGGCTGACCACGGCTGTTGGCTTTGGGCTGACCACGGCTGTTATGTCCTTAACTGATTACCAGAATGCAGACAAAAGTAATCAATAAAAATGATCCGTGTTGTGTACTGTATACTCAAGTGCAGAAATGTTTGCAGGATTAGTTACATAAACTCATGAAACTCAACGCCAGACATCTATATGAATGGAACAAACACCCACTGACGTTGTTAAATCTCCCCAAAGTGACTGTCAATGGTGTCTGTTATTTTAAAGTACTGATCGACCTGAGAATAAAATTATGTACTGTTGCCTCTTTCCCATTGTGCTCAAACTCTTTTCAGCTTGTGGTGTGTTCATTGTTGAGAGATCATGACATCTCTGGAGGGCTCTGTTCACACAGTGCCCTCTTGTTTGTGGACACACATCACAGTCCATTGACTTAATCCCGCTAATGTGGCAACAAAGCAATTGGACAGTGTAAATTTAAATACACAACCACCACATGAGCAAAGCTATCAAAGCCCCATTAAGTTTCATATCTCAATAATAAAAGTACACTCACACTGGAAGGCGAGTTGATGATTTGCTTTTAAATGGACACAAGTACATGATTGCCTGGTCTCCTGGGTCCTAGCTCACAAAAACCAAAACAAAAAGGGTACTCAATGTCTAATGCTGAGGGTTTGGATCAAGTGGCGGTGACATTGAAAAGTGGCCTTTGGACAGTCAGCGTTGAGGGGTGCCTATTCAGGGCCTGTTCTGAATGTGTGAGCCTGAGCCAATTTTTTGGATCAAAAGAAAAAGCAGAAAATGGAAAAAAAAAAACATAATGAATGCGATGAATAAAAAACACGCCATCAACACTCCAGGTTGTGACCCCATCCATCTACATTTCCCATGGATGTGGACAATTTATTTTGCCTGGTTTAGATATTTGTTTTGTCTGTGTTTATGAAATGTTTAGACCTAGGCCCAATTATTTTCTGCTTTTTAACACTCCTCTCTGCTGATGATACTGTAAAGAGGACAAATGTCCATCCATCTGTTTGTGTGTGTGTGTGTGTGTGTGCGCAGGCATACAGGATTTTTCCCCCCCATTTCCTTTACTGGCCATAGGGTTAGTTTATCCATGAAGACATTCTGTTTCTACTGCTATCATCTCTTCACCAGTGTTCATGGGCACACTGCATACTTTTCTGCCTTATATGATAACAAGGATCTTGAGTTTAACGACAGACAGTAGTGGAAATGATAAGGATCTGGGTAGATGAAAGAACTTTGAAAAGAATTTCGAAATGGAGTATTGAAACACCTCAACATGGCTTTGCAAAACAGCCTCCACCTCCCTGAAGGTCAAAGCAGATGTAAATTCACACTTATTGTTTATTGGCTCTAAACTGACAGCGAAAGGTTGTTTCTTTGTGCAGGTACTCTGGTGAATAACCAAGGGCAAGTTTGACCATCATAGATGATGTGCTGCCATTCAAGACAGCATTACTAAGGACGATTGTAAGCACTGAATCCTTTTTTTGTATAAAGTTCTGATTGAACAAAAAGAAAGAAAAATAGCAAAAAATAGCAAAAAGCTTAAATTATAATAATTGCTAGAGCTTTAATTACTCAAAACATCTGTAGATTACTTGTCTTTACTGTTTCAATAAATGGATTAGCTGTGTAGGTGCACTGCTGCAGTCTTTCCTAAAACACATTAAACTTTCATTTGTAAAGACGTGAAATTCACTGAGTGGTCAGATATATTTACTGATATGCTGACACAAAGTGTGACTTCCATCAGCTTGTATTGCTTCAAATTCTTAGGTGGACGTTTGTTATGGGCTTGAAAAAACAGGTCCACAATTGAGAATGAATGGTCAAAAACCATACTTTGCAGCGCTTTTTGTGTCAACATACCAGTGAACTTTACAGACCATTTGCTAACTCAGTAAATCTGTCAGTGGTGGTGATCCAGAACACCACCTGGAATTTGTTTTGCGCCGGTGTCCCTATATTGCCTTGGTGGAGGTCTGCGCTTTTATAGTTATCACTCTTTCAAGACTTGGTTTTCAATTTGGCTAGCAGACAATATTCCCTATTTAGCACTGACCCTCATTTATGTTATTCTCCACTTAGCAAGTAAGTCCCTTCAGGACAAATCAAGACCCCTCAGCTCGTTTTGGCTTTCTGTTGGTCTTGTTGGGACTTATTTTCCAGTGTTAACCAGTGCACATTATCCCATGCTTTGGCTGCATTGTTGAACATAAAAGTATACAGCATAAGAGATGGGTGTTTATTGAGTCTATTTGAAGTCCGACAATAAAGAGCATTGCACAGGAGTGATGAATGAATAAATGAGATGAAGAAACCTCCAGGTAAAACTTCCACACTAGGCTACATCCCCCAAACCCACAGACACGAAGGCTCAGTAATTCTAACATCAGTGCTGTGTGGATACTGTGTAAATACTTCAGCTCTCACTAACAAGCAGGTAGTTTCAGGATTATTTGCAACTGGATATTTAATGTGACATAGAGCCTATAAATGAGAATAAAGGATTTCTTTTTGTGGGACTGTAGAAACTCTTTGCTCTAAGTGTGGCTTTGACGGCAGTTGGAAATTAAGACCTCAAGAATAAACACTTACTCTGTTGTCAGTGTTTCTTCAGACATATGTGGCATGTTCAGCTCCCAAAGTAAAATTCCTGATGATGTTTATCCTTCAGTCTGTGATTACAGTGTTGCCACTGGAAGGTTCTACTTGCTGAATATTGGAGCAAACTGATGTAGTAATGTACATTTTAGATTACTCCTGTATATTCTGGAATGACAACAAACATATGCTACAAACATAGCAAGTCATGTGCACCACAGGGTAGTGGTTGCCTGGTTGAGGCTAGTTCCTATCCCAGTTTCCTTTTGAATATGACATGCTGTTGAAAAAATCATGTAACTTCTAAGATGAATGTGCTGATTCAGTTTAGAATTTACATCTACACTGCTGAGATTGCAGTACTTTCATCTCATTATCTTATAACAGATTGCACAATGAAGTTAGCATAAGTCTTGGCCAATGTGGTCTCATGGTCTGGTGAGTCACATGATTAGATATGTTTCATGGTCACATGATGAGGTTAATCACATGATCACACATTTCAACATAGCAAGACAAGGCTTGTACGTTTATTTACATGAACAACTTACATTAGTACCACCATTTGTAAGTTTATTTTTATGAATTCTATTATTTCTATATATTCTATTAATCCTAATCACATACTACAAACCCAATAGTGGTTATGCATATTAAGACAATAATGTCATAATGAAACAATATAACACGATTGGGAGTAGGGTTGGGAGCAGATATCCAATAACCACCCCACGATCCCAAGTGTTATATCACTTTTATACAACAGTTCCATTACCAACTGGCAAAGCTTTAAGACATCAAATTGTGTTTTCTACCGTTTAGCTTTTAATTCTCTTTGTTCATTCTCTGCTCTCGAAAATAGTTCCAGACTTAGCTTAACATCCCATTCCAAGCAATGCAACAATTTTAATCAATGGCTGAAAGGTTCAGAAAGAGTGGCAATAATGTGCTTGTGCACACGCCTGCTTGCTTGTCTGTATGTCACACACCAAGCTGCATTCACTTCCGTCAACTCCATGGAAAATACGGAGTGATTAGTAGCTGTAAAGAGTCACCCATGGCATATCAGGGGATATTTCCACTCCTAGTGAAGCGTGGAATGTGTCTCATCCAATCAGAAATTCAAATAGAGTACAAGAGTCAGGTTAGTCATTATTACATCTCATTATACTAGTATAGGATTCTTGTGTTTCTGCCTCTCAAACATAAATAATAAATAAAATGTATGTTAATGGTGAAAGTGAGATTGTGTGTGTGTGTGTGTGTGTGTGTTTGTGTGTGTGTGTGTAAGGGAAAAAACAATGGAAAATGTTATAGAGAAATTGACAGGCACAGACTCAGGCTACCATTGTTTCAGTGTTCACGTCTTGTGGCTTGGTGGAAAAAACTGTTCTGGAGTCTGGTGGTCCAAATGTTAAAAGACTACGATATCGCTTGCCAGATGGTAGCAGCTAAAACAGTGCATAACTGGGATGCCTGGGGTCCTTACTGATTCTTTTGGCCTTCCTAATGCAAGTCCTGGATGGAGGGCAAATCACATCCACAGATTCTTTGTGCTGTGTGCACGACTCTTTGCATTGCCTTTTGTTTGGTAGCAGAGCAACTTCCAAACCATGCAGTGATGCTTCTGGTCAGGATGCTCTCTGTGGTGCCTCTATAAAAGGCCTTCAGGATCTTTGTTCGCATACCAAACTTCCAAGTCATCTGAGGTGGATGAGATGTTACCTTTTTTAACAATCTGGCCAGTGTGGCTATCCCAGGTGAGGTCTTCTGTGAATTTCACACCACTGACCACTGACAAGAGGTGCATGTAGATTAGATTACAGAATTGTTTCTCCTTGTGTTTCTGCGTAATGGGTTGAGTATAAGCATTCTGTGGGCAAAATAACTCTCTCTCTCTCTCTCACTCTGTCACACTCTCTCTCTCTGACAGACTCAGAGGACACATAGCCACATATACACAGCTCACTTGCCTACAGTTAGGTATGACCTTGACATCAAAATGGTAGGTACTCCACTTTTAGCAAGTACTCAGATTAGTACCAGCATGTCTTTAAACCTCTGCACCACATATTTTTTTTCTGTTAAGCCATTTGGATACCTCTATTAAGTGCAGCTCCATGGAAGAGTGTATGTGTGACTTTACAATATAATAAAGCTTTCAAGTTGAATTAGCGATTCAATTTAGTAAGTACACACACTATTCTTTGTTTATGGACCACATCAAGGAAAATGGTGAGGTGGTAAGTGTGTGGCCATTAACAGGCGAGAGAGCTGTTTCCCTAAAGTCAGCACGACGTGAACCTCAACACAAACCGACACGTGTTAATGTCAATTAGAATAATCACTTAATCAATTGTTTGTCCCCCTCACTCGAGCCTTGCAGGGTCTAAAAAAGACGCAAATACCAAGTGTGGAGTTTTTTTAATTGTAGGGAGACAGGCAGTATGAAGTGTCTGGCCTTTAGAGAAGAACTGTCCCAATCCAATGCATTATTTATGAGGAATGAATGCCACTGGAATTAAAACTACTTCAATCGATCACTAAATGTTTGTATATGAAGAGAACTTTGGCTGTGGCAAGGGCCAAGGTCTCTGATTTACTTCAACAGCACCATGGCAGACAGCGGCAACAGCATGTCTTGACTTATACTATGTGTTTGGTCATAATCTTCATAGGAAAGTCTACGCCTATAAATTAACCCTTTGAAAAAAATTTTACCTGAGGCAATTTAAGTTCACTCCTTAAAGGGCATTCTTGATTTTTGTGAATAGATAAAAAACTAATCTTCTGATGGTGAAGAATAACACCATTTCAGAGAGTGGGTTAGCTTATGTTTATGTCCATAGATTCTTGGCAGGTGCTTTTATCCAAACTTAAGGTTACTTCAGAATAAAAGTAAGATGCTTGCTAAAGTTTTGAGTTGGAGGGGAAGGTTTTTGCTAAGGTGGCTTTGCTCTTACTTATAAATACATGTCATTAGGAGTTAGCCAATATTCAACAGGTTCTTGAGAGTTTAAAGTGATAGTTTGGACAAACTTAACACCAAATCATTTATCCCATGACAGCAAGTCAAATATCCCCTCAAGTGGTTAATGATGCTGATGAAGCCCATGTCTAGATTTTGATATATTTTCATGTTTTCTGAATTGAACTACACTTATTCCACTCTATTGCGCTGCTTTCAGTTATTGACGTGTACAGACTATGCAACAAACACGGACACAGCAAAAGACAGTGAGTGAGTCCTTATTGACCCTGCTACTGACGTTTGGCGCTATTCTGAGCTTTAGTAGTGGTTAACAAATGGCATTTTGGTTGTGCTGGGACATGGTGCCATTCATCTCCATACTGTGTGATTTAGCAGTAAACTGACAACTAGACATGGGCTTCATCAGCGTCATTACCTCTTAAGGGGGTATTTTACTCGATGTCATGGGGTAAATAACCTGATTTCAAGTTTCTCTAACATATCACTTTAAATATTTGTCCAACGAAAACTAGTGTAGTTTTTTCTTTCAAGGCTGTCCTTGTGCCAAGGGATCACTGGAGGCCCTCTCGTGCCAAACCCAGAGCCAGGCCGTGATTTTGAAGTGTTAGGCATGCCCCCATGCCACCATGGAGAGCGGCACAACGGGGGCTCTCTCACAGGAGGACTGGATGAAGGGGAAAGTCATGCTGTCACACTAGACTGTGCATTGCAGAAAGGCCCAGGGGAGAGCTGTTTCTCTCTCTCTCTCTAACTGTGTGTGTGCTGTGTGTGTGTGTGTGTGTGTTCATGTGTATATTTGTGTGTGGGCATGCTCCTGTGTGTGTGTGTGTGTGTTGTGAGGGTGCCTAGCATTGGAACATGTCACTGTTAACACATGTCCCCAGGCTAGTATGAAGAGGGTGAGGAGAGGAGACGTTGAGGACGAGTGGGATTGGGGTGGGGCACTTATTTTGGGGTAATGCGATTCGTTCCACAGTTACTCCGAGACAGCTGCACTGACATAACACACACACACACACACCACACACACACACTGATACACACACACAGTGCTGCACAACACAGCATACGCACATCACACATGCGAGAAACCCCTCCTCTCTCCCCTCTTTCTCTCTCTCGCTCTCTCTGTCTGTCATCCAAATTCTTATACGCACGCACACATACACACACACATACACAATCGCTCTCTCTCTTTGAGTTAGCCTGTGTCCAAGAATGTACTCTCAGCCAAACCAATCTGCAACAGAAGAGATAAAGTCAAAAGTGGATGAGTGAGTGGATGTGGATAAGGGAGGTGGTGGTGGTGTGGGGGGGGGGGGGGGGATTGATAGCAAGTTCCAACAATCCTTCACTATGCAGGAACAAAGCCACCACCAAGTCCTCCATTCTTCAAACCTCCCCCATCCTGATCCAACTTCTCTCTATTAAAATGGGCCTCTCACTGACACTGAGTTTCATTGCTCATAAATATCCCAGAATGCAGTGGTGCAGTGCAGGGGCTAATGGCTGGAGACTGCTGGCTCCATTTTGTCTTGATGCATGACAGTGTCATATGCAATCTGCTCTTGGGTGCTTGTTGTGAAGTTTAATACTGCTAGAGGCCACGGTGCCATTCACTGCAGTCAACTAAGGCCACATCTGATGACAAATCCTATCATGGTAAGATGAAAGAGGGATTTTCTTTTGAGTGTGTGTGTGTGTGTGTGTGTGTGAGAGAGAGAGAGAGAGAAAGAGAGAGAGAGAGAGTGGGGGCCGCCTTCTCTCATTTCTGATTTCTGTCCATTGTCATTTGTTTGCTTGAGTGTTATATGATTATTTGCATGATGAAGTTCAATACATAATTATTAATTAATAATTCATATTTAATTCGTTTTTAATAATAATCGATTCATAATAATTATGTAGTTATTAATGAAGACTGGTAACAAATAGACCAACCTGACTGCATTATTAACTCAGTGCAAGTAGTTGTCTGCAACTGGACCAATGATCTCAATGGCTGTATAAACCATGATGATCTCAATGGATGTATCTGTTTTTTTTTTTTTTGTTGTTTTGGGTTTTTTTTTTTTATTAAAAATGGTGTCTGGGGGCACAACAGGCTACAGTGCCCATACCATAGGCAGGGCATATATCCACAGGGAGCCAGATCCAAGTCTGACCCAATCTATCATTTCATGATCAAACTCTATCTTCCTCTCCCCACTCACTACCTGTCTATCAACTTGCTTCTATCCAAATAAAAACTATATATATACACTTAAAAGGATTTTTTTTTTCAAATTTCTCTTAGCTTTCAGACACAACAAAACAAGAGTGCTGCTGAGCTCATAAACAATTTACTTCCAACGGGCTCCAACCAACACAATTCCAGTATGCCACTGTGTCAAGAGCTGCTGTGCTCTCTACTTGACTACTAGTTTGTGCAGAACCCAGCAACCAGTGAAGGGTAGATCACTATGTCCATCCAGCATTCTTAAGATAATTGACAAAACTACTTTTTAAATCTTCAAAAAAATGTACTGATTCATGAATTTTGAGTAGATACACATCTATAAACACAGGTCTCAGTTAAGAAACTAGGGAAGGGAACAGGTTTAAAATGTGATCTTTTTTTTTTTTTGTAAAAAAACAACTTTTATTCACATCATAATATGATTTGTGTCAACTCCGTCTGGCATTTCAAAACTCATTTTATTTTAATTTGGTCAATCCAAGCTGTGACAGCAATCACATCAATTTTGCTTGTTCAAAATATTTTAGAAAGCGAAATTGTGCCTGTTCTATTTTTGCATCCACTAAAAGCAGGATGTGCATAAGGGGCCTTCTGGTAAACATTTTTCCATAATATGCCTGATTTATTCAGGATTAAAAAAAAATACTGATGGAGTTGACTCAAAGATAGGACAAAGTTTGATAAACATATTTTTGTAGAAAATAAAATTTAAAGTTCACTTAATGTCATTTGTGAAATTCCATGGACGCATAACATTCTTTAGGTATTAATATTTTTACAGTTCTTGGATTTTTAATCACCTTTTACATTGAAATCTTTTGATGAGGACAGGATAAATTGCATGCACTTTCAATGCACAGTGGCAGTATTTTAACAAATAAAGATCAAAAGGTTTTAAAATACATAGAATTAATGAGCATACACAAAACCTCAAGACTAAACTTTTGGTGTCCTTTTTAATTTTCAATTCTTTGAATTTTGCCATTTGCCATTTTTATATGGAAGACATTTTTTGTCCCTTATCTCAAGAATGACTGACATACGTGGGCCAAAACTGTTCTTTTTTAAAGGCAGTATGTGTATAATGGTTTCAAACTACTTCAAGTTCTATCTTCAGAGTCTTTCCCCTCAATATGTGATGACACCAGGATCTGTCTGATAATAGGAAACCATAAGAAGCCTTTGATGTTTCTCAGCCGCCCCCACACACCTTTGACTATCTGTGTGAGTAAATTCAATCTCTCTGTTCCCGTTTTATTGAATTAGACTGTTTTAAATCCTGCGGTAATCTTATCTGGGATGCCTTTTCACCATCATCCCCAAAAAGTGTATTTCCAAATTGAAGTGAATAGTAGGATCATTTGTTTGCATAAGTAACTTGTACTGCATAGTCTGCAATGTAGTTCTGTCTTGAATTTACATAGTGGTATGAATTACTGTGGATATTCCTTATTTTACACAATAAGCAGGACTAATGGCAACTGAACAAACTGCACATGGCTTTGATTACTTTAAGAGTAATTACGTCCCTGAAGACTATAGGATAAAATAGTGGTTCCCTGTAGTATGTTTCACTTCTCTCATCTTGCATGCTTTACCATATACAATGTACACTAATTTATTTTCAGCAAACGTATCACACTGGCTGGCCTCTGGTGAACTAAATAAAATAGTGCAGTAATTATAATAAAGAATAAATAAAAGTGCAGTTATTTAGGGGA
This sequence comes from Tenualosa ilisha, assembly GCA_015244755.2. NCBI lineage: Eukaryota > Metazoa > Chordata > Actinopteri > Clupeiformes > Clupeidae > Tenualosa > Tenualosa ilisha. The sequence continues at coordinate 490,712 of PYXC01000721.1, read as the reverse complement.
TACTTAGTATATAGCCACCCCGGCAGTGTACTATTTAAGTCCCACTTAAATAGTACACAGTAAAAGTACACCAACCAAAATACCCAACCAAAAATTACTTTGGTGGAAGTTGAAGTCACCCACTAGCATGTTACTCAAATGAAAGTCTAAAAGTACCTCATATTTACTGTACTTAAGTATGAGAAGCAATCTATAATTAAATGCACTTAAGTAATAAAAGTAGAAGTACATGTAGGCTAAAAAGAGCTATAAACATATAGCTTACAACAAACTTCAGAAAATGTCAAAAAGCCTGAAAAAAATCAGTATGTCAGAGTGAAAAATAGTGCCTACGCCACAACTCACATCTACAGACTTAATTAGAATTTGTCTTTTTCCACTGTCCAATGATAGCAGTCACTCAGGCGACCACCAATTTAGATTTCATTTTAGATTCATTTTTAGATACTTGGAACTATGCTGCCAGTTGAAAATTTAGTGGAGTAAAGTATGCAATTAACTACGTAAAAGTTGCAAATTGTTAACAACTCATATATAGATACTTCCAAAACTTACTTAAGTACTGATGTGAAGTATTTTTCACTTTGCTACTACACATCTCTGCACCTGAGACATACAGTGATCTATTCATCTATCTATCTGTGATGAAGGCCAACATGAGCTAGGCCTACCTCTGAGACAAACAAAAGATAAACAAATCAGGTAAAAAGATACCTAATATATAGAAGAGGTTGTACTTACATCCATGTCTTATTTTTGGAGTATGAATATTATGTATCTATTTAATTCATCATCTATCTATTTATCTATCTATCTATCTATCTATCTATCTATCTATCTATCTATCTATCTATCTATCTATCTATCTATCTATCTATCTATCTATCTATCTACACATCCTCAACACCCTTGGAGAAGGCATGTCCCCTGCCTTCTTGACTTAGCGTGGCATCCCTGGGTTGGATGGATGGCACTGGAGGGGGAAACCCCATATAAAAGCTGCATTTGGCAGTGAGTTGGCAGTGGCCTCATCTCTCTTCCCTTTGGCTCCTGGGGCTTCATGTCCAGCGTGCACCCTGTCACTTCTGCTGCCAGGCACAGAGGTGAGAGAGAGAGAGAGAGAGAAAGAGAGAGAAGGAAAGGAGGAGGGGCAGAGCGAGGCATGGATGTCCCTGACTGTCTGTATTAGCGTACTTCTTGTTCCACGAGCGATGGTCACCATGTCGCAGCAGGAGGCACTGGATGTGCAAGTGGGCCCAGAGACACCAGTGCACACGCACACACACACACACAGACAGACACACACACACACACATACACACACAGACACAGAACCTCAGAGTACCGTAGAGAGTGGAGTCTACAATGAGTCACCTTAGTTGAATCTGATAGTTCTTAACAGACAGAAAAAGTGTTGAGGATAGAGCGAGAGAACAAGGGAGAGAGGAAGGGAGAGCAGATTTCCTCCCCTGTCAAAGCAAAGTTGTCACAAGAAATTTGTGCTGGCTGTGGAAAAAATAGAAGTTTTGGATGACGTAACAGTAGCCCAACAGCTTCATACTAAGCTGCACATCACTGCCCTGGATTCTGAGCTTATCGAAAGAAAGCACACAGCCCTGGACATGTTGTCATCAAAAATAGTGGAAACGGTGGGGACAACACTATGAGCAAATGCACAGAAACTGGTGTGTTTAAGCTAGTTTAAAAACTGATGTCACAGTTAGTAAGAGAAAACAGCACAGACCACACAAACTCACTGGGTACAGCAGAGAGAGAGAGAGAGAGAGAGAGAGAGAGAACAAAATGATATTTCTTTGCTAGTATAGCATCTTCACTATTTACATGATAGAAGACTTGTTAAATATTCCAACAGCAGCGGAGATATTTCAATTACTATGCTGCTGAGTATTTGGCAGTGGGGGATGAGTTTGTTTATTTATTTGTTTGTTTGTTTGTTTCTTGATTTATGGCTCTCCAGTCACTTGGCAATGAAGCTTTGGTCGGGAACTTGGAAGGCAGTGAGAGACACCTCAGTCTTAGCTGCATGCTCAGCCTCTGTTTGTTCCAACCGATGAGTCTACTTGCCATAATATGTGACAAGGTTAAAAACAACAACAACAACAACAACAACAACATGGTAAACATTCTCCTCTACTTGCTCAAATTGCGACTCTTTGTACCTGCATCGTCATTGAAGTCATTCCAGCACAGTGTGTATGGCAATTAGGTATTCTGTAACTCCATTAGGTGGTGGGCTTTAATTAGGCTGAATCCACAGGCTGCTAAATCAAGACAAATTGCCCTCTATTTCAGACTAGAAGTTTATTTCACTTTTAAGTAACGTAAGGTTCTCGGTGTCGGCTTTTAATGTGGACACCCATTTGGACAAGACCCAAGGCTACCCAGGTGGCTCTTAGTTAGACAGGAGATTGACATTCCCTAAAGTCTTTATTGACTTGCCAAGGCCCCCTGTTTCCCTTACAACAAAAATCCAAACTGAATTTTTCCACATTAGTCAGTGTGTGTGTGTTTTCCTGGTAAACAAAAAGCAGGTAAACACCAGCGACTCAAATGCAAACAGAATTAAAGAAAGAAACAGAAATCGTTGTTTACACCCTTTTAAAGAGAGAGAAAGCACACATTATATAGTTAAACCATAGATTACCCCATGAGTGCAATTTCTTCCAAGATTCACTGGTGGTATCCCAATCTGCTACCTGTAAGCCCTGAACCCTCAAAGACGTATCATGCATATGTCAGCAAGTCATGATGTGGGTTCATACATTTTAATGACTTCCTCATGTGCTTTCCTTGGTGCATGATGTATCTTTACACCCTTTTGTTGGTGAAGTCCTGCTAAACAAATAGACCTGCTGGAGGCGCTGTGGTACAAGTGGCTATAGTGTTCATACCAAGCATGGGCCCAAGTTCACAGGGAACCAGCCTGCTCTCCTTTCCTAAACCCCATCCCATCTCTCTAACCTGTTTGCTTCCCATCTACTCTCTACTGACCTATCAATAAAGCATGGAAAAATCTATTGAACGCGTCTACAAAATAAATGAACAAGGTGATAAATACATAATATTCAGCTAGCAAACACACAAACAAGGATGAAAACACAACCTCTTCTCCAGAGCTCATACATTCATAAAAGCCTCGTTATTAAGTACCCTTTAAAAATATTGTTTCAGAAGTAGCTCATGCTGGCATTCATACATTAGTATACAGACAGACAAATAGTTAGTTAGATAGATAGATAGATAGATAGATAGATAGATAGATAGACAGATAGACAGATAGATAGATAGATAGATAGATAGATAGATAGATAGATAGATAGATAGACTTCAGTGCATCTCACACTAAAACAAAGAGAAATAAAACCTATTGTGTCAGTCAATCATTGGCAATATCACACCAAGTCAGCCTTGAAAGTTGCCAGCAGTGATTTACAGCAGCTCAGCGTCCAGGGCCCCTTGTGTATTGCACAGCTATTAGTGCTCTCTGGAGAAACATAGAGCACACATGCACTACCATGCTTAGTGTGTAACCACATCACCTCTCTCTCTCTCTCTCTCTCTCTCTCTCTCTCTCTCTCTTTCTCTCTTTTGTTCTTTCTCCATCTCTCTCTTTTGCACTCTTTCTCTTGTGATAGCCTTCTAATAGCTATGTGTAAAACCAGGCTGCCCTGAGGCCATAAGGCATAATGGTTTCTATGAGTTACCACAGCCCGGGCTGACCTCCCCCTGTTTCTCACACACACACACACACACACACACGTAGACACACACGTACATGTACACCTACACCCCCATCCTCCCACATTCCCACATCTCCTCTCAGTCTGACCTGGGGCTTTTGGCTAAGCCCTCCCCCAGTGGATCTAACCCCCCAGCCCTCTAAGAGACCCAGTCAGGAGCAGCCCAGGGGAGCTTGCTGAGAGGCTGGTGATAGAGTGTCTGACAAAGGGGAGAAAGCTGGGAGACGCTGGCCTGGGTAAAGGAATGAATGTTTAGGTCGAACTGGGTTTTGCTGCTGAATGCACTGGGAGATAGAGAGTCTTCTCTGAGACAGGGAGAACAGACACAGACACATCAGCATTTAAAACTGTACCTACACACACAGAGATACACACACACACACACACATGCGCAAATACACAGAAAGAAATCATAAGCTGTTGCAGTCATCACAAATTGCAGGGAATTAAAATTTGACCTACTGGTTGGTAGTGTGTATGTTCAAAACAAAAGGAGTGCAGATGATGGCAGTGAGCAGAAGAAGTTCTCTCTTTTCTCCTCAAACACAATGCCTACCTGATGATAGCACTGCTCTTCTGCTTGTTTCATTATGGTATCTCTTCCCATCACTCTGTGTCCATGTGTGAGAGAGAGATTGTACATTACACACACGTACACACACACAGAGAGAGAGAGAGAGAGAGAGAGAGAGAGAGAGAGCGGGGTGGGGTGAAAAGGTTGTGAGAAAACGAGAGGAGAAGACAGAAACATACAAGACCAAAAAAGTCAAGAGGAAAGAGAGAGAGAGAGAGAGGAGAGAGAGAGAGAGATCATCTTCCTGTAGGAAAAAGGAGAAATGGAGGAGAGTAGAAGAAGAAGATGAAAAAAAAAAAAAAAACTTCACTAAGCTTGAAATTGTGGTAGTGATCCAGCCCTAAATGAACCCTTCATCCTCCCAGCCGCATGCTGAGGCCGGCGGCCTGACAAGAATGTTTAGCCTTGCCACTCTCCCGATATTGGATATGTCACCCTCCATTGCTTGTGCTCTGGGCTTGTGTCAAACTCATTTTGCCAATGGTTATTTGCTGAGGTGACCCACACAATACGATTATTTTTGCTTTTTCCCCCTCTTTCTTTCACTCTTCCTCCCACCCACTCTGTCTATCTTTCCTATCTCTCTCTCTCTCTCTCACTTTTGGGGAGTCATGCAGGCATAGGAGCATAGGAGGGGGTGGTGATGGAAAGAAAGCTTCAAGTAATTCAGCTTTTTGCAGGAGAGAAATACAATAAGTAGTGAACAGCTACATGTCTAGAGGAGATCAAAGAGAGTTACAGTTTTTCATTTCATCCATAATTCCATGATATTTTGCTTGTGTTTCCTTTTTGTTTGGTGTTTTTGTTGTTGTTTTGGGAAAGAGAGAGAAAGGGAGGGGGGTGAGTCATCTCCTAAAATTGAATAGCTCTGACAGTCATCATGTGAATCACGGGTATTGCCACAGATTTATGCTTGAATCAGAGCTTAGCTGGAGGAAAACTATCTCGCAGCAATCAGATCTTCCTGATCATTAACTTTGATCAATGTTTCTGTTAAACCACAGAAGAGACAGTGCTTATAGATGTGTACTGAAATCTTCTTACTTACACACATATTCATCTATTTTAATATGACTATAGACTAGCTACACTGGTACACTACATTTGATATGAGACCTGCAGTGCATTTTACATTGCATTGAACATCCAACCTACTTTCTTCTTTTCCATCCCACTAACCACCCGACATACACAATGTAATGAACCTAATAGTGTATAGTATAGTCACTCCTGTCTCTCCCTCTCCATCAGTGTCAGCTATTCCTTCAAACATTATCATACAAATCTTTCTCTCTCTCTCTCTCTCTCTCTCTCTCTCTCTCTCTCTCTCTCTCTCTTTCCCTCTTATTCTTTCTCTTTCATCCTTGCAGCTAAATATGATACTTTAGTGAGACGGAGGAGGCGTTGAGTTTGGTGTGATTTGTCTGCAGGGCCAGTGACAGGAGCAGGCTGGAGTTGCTGAGGTAATCCATTACCCAGGGAGATAATGGTGCCAGGATGGCGATGACTCTGAGCTATGGCTGTGCCTGCTCCTCCTCAGGGGAGGGGCCATGGTATGTGTGTGTGTGTGTGTTTATCTGTGTATGTGTAAGTGTGAATGTGTGTTAGTCAATTTGTGTGTATGTGTATGTATGTGTGTGTGTGTGTGTGTGAGTGTGTGTTGGGGGTATCGCATGCATGTGTAAATCTGTATGAGTGTGTGTGTGTGTGTGTGTGTGTGCACGTGTGCACGTGTAAATGTGTGTGTGTGTGTGTGTGTGTGTGTGGAGAACAGGGAGAGAGACTGAGTGATAAGATGTGATGAATGGTCTGGCATCTGAGACCTTTCCCTTAGCTCCACACTGGCCAATATCGAATCCTCCACAATCCTTCACTCTCATGATCAGTGTTAAGGATGCTCTGCAGCGCTTGGGAACAGTGACTACTGGGCTATGGGAATAATTATTGTTGTCATGGCAGTGACTGCTAACAGTCAATAATTATTCCATAGTCCTGTAGCATGGATAAATGATATGAAGAGGCAGTGCCACGACATATTTCTTTTGTTTCATGCTATTAAATAAAATGTTACATAAAAATGCATTGCACTTTAAACTAGATAGGGTAGATAGAGGAGCTACACACACAGGAAGTAAGTGAGTGTCTGCTTATTTAGTTCTGTGCTATTTTGCTAAACTTGGAAGCTGCTTTGGATTACCTGTCTTGTGGGAAACCACCTGATTTGTAATACACCTACAAGCCATCAGAAGGTGTGAAGTACTAGCACAGCTGGGTCATCAGAAATCAATTGGTCGTTGGCCACTCCTATCAGGCCTATTGTTTCTGTCTGACTCTTGGTGGGCGGTCTTCTCACTTAACCCTTAAAAACCTTGCTGCTCCCTGGAACCCTCAGAGGAGCTACACACACAGGAAGTAAATGAGTGTCTGCTTATTTAGTTCTGTGCTATTTTGCTAAACTTGGAAGCTGCTTTGGATTACCTGTCTTGTGGGAAACCACCTGATTTGTCATACACCTACAAGCCATCAGAAGGTGTGAAGTACTAGCACAGCTGGGTCATCAGAAATCAATTGGTCGTTGGCCACTCCTATCAGGCCTATTGTTTCTGTCTGACTCTTGGTGGGCGGTCTCAGCCGGGTGCAGTCAATCATTGTTCCTATTAGCAGGAGTGACACTGAAGCGTCAGCGGAAGCGTCAGCCCTTTTCTTCAGCCCTCCTTGTGAGAAGACTGACTAGGGTAAAGACGAGCGTGTCGACCTGCGCGTGTCCACCGAGCAAGGACACCGACCTAACTAACTAATCACCATGTCCTATTCCCTGTAACTTCATCTTCTGTGCAAACTTCATCTTGCCACAATGTGTCTTCACTCCATTCCAGTTGTCTCCAGTCGTCGCAGATTCCGCTTCCACAAACGGAAACGGATCCTTGCAAACCTCCGATCTACACATCATGTCTCGTCACCCACGAACAACTCCTTCACCGTAGGTTTGTGGAACTGTCAGTCTGCAGTGAACAAAGCAGACTTCATTTCGGCTTATGCGAACCATCTTTCTCTGGACATTCTGGCTCTCACCGAGACCTGGATCAAACCAGAAAACACTGCCACTCTTGCTGCACTCTCCACCAACTATGCTTTTTCCCACACCTCCCGCCCATCCAGGAGAGGGGGTGGTACGGGGCTGTTAATATCAGACAAATGGAAATATACTCAACTGGTACCATCTGTCACATACAGCTCCTTTGAATACCATGCCATCTTAGTAACGGCACCGGTCAAAGTATATCTGTGTGTTATTTATCGTCCTCCAGGTCAAATGGGCGATTTCCTTGAGGAACTTGACACTCTGCTTTCCTCCATCCCTGAGCATGACTGTCCCATGCTTGTTCTCGGTGATATGAACATCCACTTAGACAATCCAGGTTCTGCAGAATTCCTATCTCTGATGGACTCCTTTGAGCTACAGCGGGTTCACAGCCCTCCGACTCACAAAGCCGGTAAGGAACTTGATCTCATTTTCACCAGGAAGTGCGCCGCTACTTTACAGACAGTTACTCCTCTACATCTATCTGACCATTACTTTATTCAGTTCAAGGTTTCCCTCTGTCAGCAACCATCTGCTCCTACTCCCTCTGTCTCTGTCCGTCGCAATCTCCGGAATCTATCTCCTACTCACTTTTCCTCCTTGGTGGCGTCTGCTCTACTACCGTCTAGAAGTTTCTCTTCTTTTGAGGTTGATGACGCCACAGAGTCACTCTGTTCTACGCTGAGATTCTGCTTGGATCGTGTGTGCCCTCTGTCTACCAGACCCGCACGACCCACCCAGTCTCATGCGTGGCTTAATGACTCACTTCGGTCAATGCGCACTAACCTCAGAGCTGCTGAAAGGAAATGGCACAAAACTAAGAATTCGGCCGATCTAGCACAATTCCAAGTACTACTATCTTCCTTCTCATCCAGTGTCACTGCTGCAAAAAAGGCTTTCTATCATGACAAGATTAACAACGCCACGGACACCAAGAAACTCTTTTCCACCTTTAAATCTTTACTAAACCCACCTCCTCCACCTCCTCCAACTAACCTCACAGCTGACACTTTTGCTGCATTCTTCACTAACAAAGTTGCAGCTATTAGTAGTCAGTTCTCAAACCAATCTACAGTGGTTCCTTCTCCTAGCCTCTCTACACCAACTGCTTCCTTTTCTTCTTTCACTCCTCTCTCCGAGGCAGAGGTGTCTAAGCTTCTCACAGACAGCCGGCCTACCTCTTGTCTTCTGGATCCTATCCCAACAACCCTTCTTCAGGCCATAACCCCCACAATTGTGACAGCAACCACACATGTGGTCAATGCGTCACTAACTAGGGGTACATTTCCCACTGCCTTCAAACAAGCCCAGGTAACACCATTGCTCAAAAAACCATCCCTCGCTCCCACTCAAGTGGAGAACTACCGGCCTGTCTCTCTTCTTCCCTTCCTTTCCAAAGCCATTGAACGAGCTGTCTTTAAACAGGTCACAGGATTTCTCACTCAGAACAACCTCCTCGACTCCAACCAATCCGGCTTCAGAAGTGGCCACTCCACTGAAACGGCGCTTCTGTCTGTGACGGAAGCACTAAAAGAGGCCAGAGCGGCAGGTCAGTCCTCAGTGCTCATCCTGCTGGACCTATCAGCAGCATTTGACACGGTCAACCACAGCATCCTACTGGACAAGCTGACCAACATTGGGATTGATGGCACAGTGCACTCCTGGTTCAAGTCCTATCTTACTGGACGGTCGTTCAACGTATCGTGGCTAGGACAGACATCGGCACTTCACCAACTCACCACAGGAGTACCCCAAGGATCTGTGCTGGGGCCCCTTCTCTTCGCACTGTACATCACCTCGCTGGGCTCAATCATCCACTCCCATGGCTTCTCTTACCACTGCTATGCGGATGATACCCAGCTCTATCTGTCCTTTCCGCCGGACGACTCCACGGTGTCATCACGGATCTCGGACTGTCTCTCCGATATATCTGCATGGATGAAAGGACATCACCTCCAACTAAATCTCTCCAAAACTGAACTGCTGGTCCTCCCAGCCAAACAAGCCATACACCACGACATCGGTATCAAGATCGACTCCCTGTCTGTTTCTCCTACCAAAGTGGCAAGAAACCTAGGTGTCATGATCGATGACCAACTGACCTTTGCAGATCACGTTGCCTCTGTGGCTCGGTCGTGCCGTTTTTCCCTATTCAACATAAGGAAGATCAGGCCGTACCTAACCCAACATGCAACCCAGCTCCTGGTTCAGACCCTGGTTATCTCTCGTCTTGACTACTGCAATGTCCTCCTATCAGGCCTACCAGCCTGTGCAGTGAGACCGCTACAGATGATCCAGAATGCAGCTGCACGTCTGGTCTTTAACCAGCCAAAAAGGGCACATGTCACACCTCTGTTCATTGAACTTCACTGGCTGCCCTTGGCTGCTCGCATTAAATTCAAGGCACTTATGTTGGCCTACAGGGTGAATGATGGCTCTGCTCCCATCTACTTGAATTCTCTTCTGAAGCCCTATGTCACCCGACGACCACTACGCTCCTCTAAGGAACGTTTTCTAGCACGGCCAACACCTTGTGCAGGTCGGTCCAGACTCTTCTCATATCTGGTTCCGCGCTGGTGGAATGACCTCCCAAGTGCTAGCAGATCAACTGATACCCTCTCCACCTTCAAGAAACTCGTGAAGACTAAGCTCTTCCAAGAATATCTCCTGGCGTAAACTTTGAGAATGCACTTAATAATTTAATTTCTCTACATTGTGTTACACTATTGCACTTTCAACTTAAAACAGCGCAGATTCTATGTTAGCAATATGCACTCCTTGTTAGTTCATTGTGTTGTAGCTTGAATGTTATCCTCTTTTGTAAGTCGCTTTGGATAAAAGCGTCTGCTAAATGCCTAAATGTAAATGTAAATGTAGATAACCTGACAGATTTATCAAAATCTGCAAAATATGCAAAAGTAGGCATACGTGAATCCAACATAACTGAGGGAGAGAATGACCATTTGTTTTACTTGGATAAATTTCAGTCTTGGTTAGACCTTTGGGGCACCCAGGTTAACAAAAAACATGAGCTGTCATCTGCTACTGGAATCATATGGATAAATAGATAGATATCACAGTAGAAAAGTGGTGCACTTTGATGTTTGTACTACTGGAATCATATGGATAAATAGATAGATATCACAGTAGAAAAGTGGTGCACTTTGATGTTTGTACTACATTTAAAGTATCTTAATTGTAAGTGGATTTTGTCCTACAATGAAATTTGCTTACATGCACTTGAAGTGCTCTTTATTAGTGTTTTTCTAAATATATATTTTTATTGCACTGACAACACAGTAGTGTTGCATAGAGTGCTTTAGCATACCGTTTTGGACTAAAGTGTGCCAAAATTGTATAAATAGGAAACATAAAAAAACAAATTATGGACCCTAAGCACATTTTTGAAAAGTGCACTTTTCTGCACTTCTTTAGACAGATGCACCTGCTCAGTCATGCTTTAAAATAACATGTGTTAATAAGGTACATAAAATGCATTATTAACAGTTAACAATGTATTACTAACAGTTAGTTAACGGTTGTTATTAACATTAGTTTATTAACATGGAGATTGTAAATGCAAGCAGCTTGAAAGTCACTTACAAACATATTAGTTAACTGTTAACATGCAGCTTTGTTAACAAGCAGCTTCCAAGTCACTTACAGACATACTGTACATGCTGTACTGTACATACATCTTCATCTATTAGTGAGCAAGAAAATAATAACTGATACACTTTAAGACCTTTCTGAACAATTTGTAGTATGTTTTGCAGCCCCCTAATCTAAAGTGAAGGCTATACTTCACCTAGCCTATAGACTTGGTTCAGCTGTGAGTAATGATTTTCTCTAAATACCATCTTTAAAATACTGCAGCAACTGGGAATTTAACCCTCGTCTTCAATGTCCTAGTCTAGATAGCTACCAACTGAGCTAACCTTCAGTCTTGAAAAATCATTAAACTATTTGTATTCATTCTAAATACCAAAAATCTTCTACATTTTTTTCATCAGCCAAGATAAAGCCTAAGTGTGTTTGAAGAATAGTGGAATGAAACAGTGTGTGTCATAATGTAACATAATTTATTATAAAAAAAGACAACAAAAAATTGTGGAAAATGGTGGATATGAAAATAAGGTATGCATAATATATTTATTACACCTTTGCTGCCAGTTTGCCTGAATGGTGTAGTCTACAAAGAGATGCATTTCTTTAAAAAAAATAAGATACAATTTCATGTGCTAGCCAGGTTTATTAAGCAGGTGGTTGATTAAGCATTTACAGTACAACAGTTAACTGTTAGTAATGCACTGTTAACCGCTGATAATGCATTATTAATACTACATTAACACATGTTATTTTTAAGTGTAACCCAGTATTGTGATAGCTCTCTCACTGTTAGGCGAAAGGCTATTGATTTTACCAAACTAGAGTGTGGGAAGTTGAGGTATGGCAACTGACAAGCAGATTCAACATCAGCAAAATCTGCATTGAAACCAGACCAGGGTGATGGAATATGGCAGGCTTTTTAAAGACAGGATCAATCTCTGCATAAACTTCCAGTCATTCCCATGACCCTCTGTACACATTAATAGTGAACATGTCTCCCCCTATCCCCCAATGTAACCCATTGAACTCTCTGACACAGAGAAAAAATAAAGATGATGTCCATCCAATAACAAAAAGGAAGTTGACAAGTCAATAAGAGAACAGAGGCCATTTATTGCACAAACTCAAAAATAACATACTGCAGGAATCAAAGAGAGAGAGTCTGTGTGTGTGTGTGTGTGTGTGTGTGTGTGTGTGTGTGTCTGTCTGTGTTTGGGTGTGTGTCTGTGTTTATCAAAACACCCTCCCTCTCAGAGGCGAGGCATAGACACACCCCAACCAACTACTACTCAACACACACACACACACACACACACACACACACACACACACACAGACACACACACACACACACACAAACACACACACACACACACACACACACACACACACACACACTCTTCTATGAGTTCTATTCTATAAGAATTCCCACCTGCAGTGAGGGAGTCAGTGCAGATCTCACACGCTTCTCACATGCCCTCATATGTCACCTCCCTCTGTTCCCCATGCCAACTCTCTCATGCACACACACACACACACAAACACACACACACATATAACAGGGTCCCGCAAAAGGTCAGATGCCCTGGCGCGCTGGATTTATGGCCGAGTCGTTTCTCGTAAAGCCCTAATGACAATTACACCCACAGGTGCCGCCGACAGCCAGCCAGCTCAGTCAGGCATCTCGAGCCAAAGCAGGAGCAGAGCAGGCATCAATAAGCCTACACCTCTGCATCAATTATTTATCCAAGCAGGAGCGCCGCAGACGGGCCGAGCTGAGCTGGGCCGGGCTGAGCAGAGCAGAGCTTGTCTCGTTTAACGGATTGGGATCTTCACGTTGTCACCATGTTGTCGACGATGAAATAGTAGCCTAGAGGACTCAGGGGATTGAGATTTGGGGGTGTGGAGGGAGGGGGGGAGGGTGCAATGGGAAATGGAGGTGACACTGAGATGTCAGTGAGGGAGAGGAAATGGTTTTGTTGTGACATACACCAGCCTGCTCCAAAATGGCTCCCAAAGGAATCTTGGGGAAAATGGCATATTTTCATCGCTATAAACCTACAATCTGTGTTGAAGGATTCACGTACAGCTGTAATCAGTGCCTCAGTGTCTCAGGTTTAACACTGAGATTAAAGGAAACACACTGTGACACCTGACAGTCTAGGACTGAAAGAAATGAAACAATT
>PYXC01000721.1:417500-472500 GCA_015244755.2 Tenualosa ilisha | reverse complement strand
TCTCTCTCTGAAACTGAATCACATCAACACATTGTTTTGTGTTGTCAAAACAAATTTGAATGAAAAGTGAAAATGAAAATGAATTTTATTTAACAGAATCATATTAAACATAAACACATATCATCTCACATAATTCATGATGAAGTAAATCAGTGATAGGAAGTGTTTAGAAGCAAGGAAGTAGAGGCAATGACAGGAAAGTGAAATAAGACACTGCCTTAAATGATAATGATGACGATGATGAAACACATTAAGTTTGTCTCATTTAGGTCTCCCGACCCAAGCTGTTCAAATACAACCATCTATGATGTCCTGAAAAGCCCCGGAATAGAATCCCAATGACAGACAAAATGTCAAAAATACATCAGCTGAATTTATCAAGAGAAATCATCTACATCTCCCCTTCATGCTCAGCATGCATTCACTTGTGCCCTTTTCAAGGACCTGCTCCCAATCCCAACCTTTGGATACAGATCCCAATCTCGACATCCTGCATGGCTTCAATGTTTACCCTCCCCCCACCCCAACGCTGTGGTAGTGGCAAGGTCAATAGCTTTTGACTGACCCATGCCAGTTATGTTTTATCTGTCAAACTCCTGAATTTTTAAAACATTTTGCAGGTGTCAGGTACATGCCACTGAATGTCACATATATCACTAAATCTCACAGATTTTTCTCACTGGACAAGCACAGAATGCTAATTAAAAGCCCAACAGGACAGCTGCTGTACAGTGTGGAGAACTGAGAAACTGCTGTGTCTATGCTATGCTGTTCCTACATAAATAAGTTAAAGGAGAACTCCAACACTCCACCAGATCTGGGCTTTTATTTTGGCATACAATATCCGTCTTGTTAACTACATTCTGTTGGTGCTAACAATATTATGCTCATTTTTATTTTCATTACCCCGTAGGTTGTGGTAGCCCCAAAAAATATTATTCTTATGACATTTTCCTACTATTACTATTATTATTAGTAGTAGTAGCAGGAGTAGTAAACTAGAGGTAGTAGCAATGGTAATATCAGTATTACTAGTAGTAATTGGTCATTTGTAGCCTAACTAAAAGATACAAAATGTGCAACTTCTCAAATACCATTTACTAGCTCACCAGACTATACAAGCTGAAAACTGCCAATGTACCTTCTATGCCCAAACAGAATGGAACAGGCTAATTAAACACAAGGTTCACAAGTGAACATTACTAACCACTCGGCTGGTAGGGCAGACAGTCAATTGTATGGTTGTGCGAAGTTCATTCTTCACTCTCTTAAGAAGAGAGAACGATCTTTTGCCCTCAGCATTGGTAACTGGCAGGGTCAAGTGCATTCAAGAACAATAAGACGCTTGGGAATGTTGTCTGTTGCCCATTTCTCAGCAGTAGTTACTGGACAAAATTTTTTAATTGAATATTCAAAATATCTCCAAAATAATTTTCCAGGACATCTGGATATGTGGAAGAGAGTACAGTAGCCTGTTATGTACATTGTCAATGTCTGTGTCCGTTAGAGGCCTGCAGTCACTGGTTTGAAATCATTAGCTAGAATCTATCCTACAGTAATATATCTACACTTTGCCCTCATGTGTAGCATGTACAGACAGAGCATCTGCAATGCAAAGTCTGCAAATCTGCAGAGTCAGCTGAAAACTCTTTGGGTTTCTTTTATATAAATGATGGCTGCAAAAGGATTTTATGGCAGCTTTTTAAGTTAAGCAAATTATACCATGCCAAGACAGGCATCAATAAAGCTTTTCAAAATAATTAGAACATAAAATACATGTATGTATACAACTCATATAGTCAATTCCTTATCATGGACAATAAAACAAAACAAAAAGAATCACACACACACAACTAAAACTGATGTTAAAATGTTCAAATATGTTGTTGTATGTTACATGTTCTGACAGATCTGACAGATTTGTACAGATAATAGCTTTTTTTGTCATAGAGCCTACTGTATGTGTGGGACACATGTAGGTTTTTAAAACTTTAATGTACACAAATTTATAAGGAACATCATTTGTCAAT
The DNA here is from genome assembly GCA_015244755.2 of Tenualosa ilisha. Taxonomy (NCBI): domain Eukaryota; kingdom Metazoa; phylum Chordata; class Actinopteri; order Clupeiformes; family Clupeidae; genus Tenualosa; species Tenualosa ilisha. The sequence continues at coordinate 470,470 of PYXC01000721.1, read as the reverse complement.
TTCTGAGTTGATGAAAGAATGATAAAGCTATAGTTCAGCCAGTTTGCTTTAATTGCCAACGTTTTTATAAGGCTGTAACTGAACTCCATAGAAATGTCACATCTGTCTCAAATTTGAGGTTAAAGGCACATCAGGCAAAAATTTTATGCTGTTTTTAGGTTAATTTACCAGCTTTGTAGTCACTTCATTGGTAAAATGGCTCATTGCAGGGTGAATGAAGGCTCTTTTGGCCCCCACGCTTCTCACACAATTAAGACAACACTTTTGATGGCGTGCCGATGTCAAGCAAAGCCAAAACTGAATGAAACCGAAATGGCATTTCTTTTACATTTGAGTCAACATAACTCGTTGGCTCCTATTCTTTGGTTTGCAATCAAGTCCACATGTATTGGTATGAATTTACGACATTGTTGTTAATTTGGGCTGTAGGAGAACGTAGGTATAAAATAGATATAAAACTGCATGTTTGCCTGGTATGCCTTTAAATTTACCATACTCTAAAAGTGTTGAAGCAGCCTTTATGTTCAAACTGCAAAACATATTCACATCAGTGTAACATATGTAGTGACATGGGGTTCTCTTGTCTTTGGGAACCCCTTGCCTTTTAGGCAGTTGGTTTGGTCCAATTAGAGATACAATAAGAATTGTTAAAATAGTTAACTAAAATGGAGCCTGTGTTGTGCAAGGCTCCATTTTGTGTTGTGCAAGGCTAACATGTGAGAGCTGTGTGTGCCGTCAGTGTGTACCAGTTTACACATTTCATATGGTACATCACATGAACAACAGCAGGGTGTTTAAAGCTCAACCCTCTGTTTCTTCATTTTCTGCTTCTTCTTTCTCCTTTCTTTGTTCTCCTTTATCTCATGGAAGAGCTCTCCATCTCGTTGCCTCTTCCAAGTCAGTTTGGCATCTTCTGACATTCCTGACTCACTCAGTCTCTGCCAAATCTGGAGAACAGAACCCAAGTCATTCAGAACTGCCTCTCATCACAGACCATCACACTGGAGACAGACACATCCATTACATGAACTTTCGTCCGCACACACTTCTGGACTTACCTGCTTTAAGATGGCGTTCTGCACAGCAGAATTGTTGATGTTCACAGGAGAATCCGCAATAAAGTTCACTCTCACAGTTTGCACCTTTTTGGGGGCTACACAGATGCAACACACACAAGCACATATTATTTGGGTTAACTTGCCAGACACTAAGGTCGTGTTTACATGTTCATAAAATATGTCTAGGAATATTTGATCCCAAGTTGAGACACATCAACGTTTACACACATTTACACACATATCCAAGGGATACAGCCAGAGAAGCAGCTGATCACTTGTGTTTACGTCCTGACACTAGTTATGTCACATCCATAAGAGCTCACATTGTCAGGGACACATCAATACACATCAGCATTACCACGTTACAAAATATATAGTCAGATGTGTCCTAAATCCATTCGAGGTAGATGATGATGCATCTTTGTGTTTTTGTAAGGTTATATTTAGTGCCATTCACTTCCGTTCAGATCACCACAGACACATTTTTGATAATAAATATAAACAGGGTCTAAACAACATACATTTATCACTGTGTTTGTAGTAGTTGTAGTTTGTAGTCTACTGTTGATGTACTTTATCCTGAGATAGGAGGATTACTCTCTCTGTGGGCCATCAACAATGATTATATCATAGAATTACCATCTTCCACCCTTTTTGTAACAAGGATGACAATAAAATGAGAATTAAAACCAAACAGTTACCAGCCAAAGTGTCTGCAATCAGTTAGTATTTGTTAGGTATGGGTGTCTAGATTATGATAAAAAAGTCAAACGTATAAATGGTAATAAACGTTCCGTATCTCCACCCTTATTTTTTAATTTGTGATCTGGTGAAAAATGGTAAGTCAAAAATTAGCTAAAACATTACGATTTGGTCAAGTGTGGTCTCTGCCAGAACTCGTACATCTGGTGATCATTTCCTACTGTTATCGGGTACAATGCTGGATGGGAAACTCAAGTTAAACGTGATTTGATACTGTTGTTTTGGACTGAACTCCCATCAAGTGGAGAAAAGTAATATTGACTCACCTCCATAGCAGATGAAATTTCTAGGATAGTGGCAGGCCAAATCATTCCAAAGACCATTCATAGTGATTATAGTGCATGCCACAGCCACATTATTGGGATCTCCATTGTTCCAGTGACGGAATGAGGAGTGGCTGCCATCTGACCACTCCCAGGCATCTCTAAACAGGCCAATCCAGGCATATGTACCTCTTCTACATGTTTCAATCTGGTCTTTATTCACCCGATTCCTCACACTGGCCAGGTCAGTGTACTTCTCTCTGCAGTATCTCTGAGCATCTCTCCAGTTCATCCGCTGTGTAACCAGCTGATAGGGATGTGTGGAGTTTTCCCCTGTGGTAATGCATGTGTCATGTTTATCTGAGGATCAGCAAACCTTTACAATCTAAAATCGGGTTTTTAGGTTTAAGTTTACATTTTTGATGCCTGTATTCATAGGTCAATGACTCTGACATGAGTATGCATAAGGTCATAATAAACCCATTTGGAGATTTACACAGTTTAGATGCTTGTCTTCTCACCATCATAGCAAATGGCTCCAGTAATCAATTCGCAGTTGTGGGCATGCCATTGTCCCCCAGCCTCATTCAAAGAGACACAGTTTTTGCCTGCAGCTGGTCCCTTTGGATACCAGTTACTGAACTCTGTTTCATTCTCTCTGTAGAATTCATCGTCAGCCAGAGACCAGTGCCACTTAGGACTGCTGCCCTTCTTTAGCCCAATCCAAGCATGTGTAACTCCTGCTTCATCCATCAGGCTCTTTAAGCTCTCCATTTCTGTCATGTTGTCTATGGTGGCGAGGTCTGTGAACTTCTCTCTGCAGTACTGCTGAGCTTCTGGCCAGCTCTTCTGTTCCTTCACTACATGGAACTGATGAGGAACAGAAGAGGAGAGACTGAACAGACCTGAGGGAAGAAAGAGAGAAAAAAATCAGGTTTGCAGAACACAACAGACTGATGTTTAGTTGTATTTAGTTTTGAAATAATTACAGACTAGACAAAAGCATGTTGCAACACCTCCTGAAGAATTTCTGTGGAACATAGAGTGGAACTATATGGAACTTCATTATCTATAACGTAAAATGGCTGCCTCAATTTTGCACACATCACTGTGAACACTCACTCAAATATAATTGCTAAAGTAAACAGAAAGTTTAAAGCAAACTGTGAAGTTAATTGAAGCGGAGTTTTGAAATCAATGTAGTCCATGAAGTCATGGATTTGAAATACATGAAAATTAATGTAGTTTCAGAAAAGCCATCAATGTTAGCATTGTGAGAGTCAGTATACTGTGACTGACTATATGTTGTGAATATGCTGTGTGAAGAAAACACATGCTAGCGTTTGGTGGAACTGTTGATTTGCAGATTATCTGTGTTTTGTGTGTTAGCACTCATAGAGAGAAGTTGGTAATACTTTCTAATAACTATAAGCCACTATAGTGCCACTATAAATAGCAAAGGAGCCATTACCTAGTAGTTTGGTAATAGTTGTTAACTATTACTAATGTGTCTATTTAACATAAGTTAATAGTTTTTTCACCACTATTTAAGTATAAATTATTTGTATAAAAACAGTATTTTATTATATTAACAAAGTTAAGAGGCTCTTATCTAATATTGAGTTGATGTTTGTTAATACTTAACATTGGTTCTTTTTGCCCTAACTAAAGAGTGACCTTGACATTAACTCATTAATTTTTTGACATTAATCATTTTACAAGCTTAATAGTAAATCTATTAGCAAATATTTTTACATTAAATATCTTTTACTTTTCTTAATGTTTTCTTTTCTAGAAAACAGACCATTAATGTCAATGTGAACAACTCTTCATTGGACCCTTATAACAAAATTGCTTAAATTTAACTAATATTTTATTAATACATAATTACCAACATTGGGCCCCTTATAATAAAGTTGGCACAGTAATTATAAATAATTTATAAAATGTATTGTAGTATTTAGTAACATGTATCGAAAGCCTTACAATGGGTAACAATAACATATACGATGTTAGGAGGGAGAAAAAAAAAAACAACAGCTTTACTTTGGATATTTAATATTGACAGACTGCATGGGTGTCCGTGTGTGACAGAATATGTGTGCCATCTACAGGCTAGCCGACAGTCAGTAAAACTGACTAATCAGTGCTATGTAATGAAATAAGTTTCATTTACTCTTTCTCATGAATAAAATGTCATGTACTACTGCATAGCAAATGTCTTCATCCTTAAACTGCTCGATTAGATGAATTTAAGACTATGTTATCAAAAGCACATTCATTCTGTCATGTCTGGTGCTTCCTTGATACATAACTTTGGACCTAGCAATAGCATATGCATAGCGGTACCAACTACAGACTTTTCTAATCACTCAAACTTCATGCAAAATCACACCAGCAACAAAATTATGATTATATGACATTAGGTAAGGCAGTGAATACATATTCACAATGCTAAGTTAGGCATTAGATGTAGGCAAATACAAGGTGAAGTAATATCAAAACTCTGAAATGTAAACATTGCCATAAGCACAACTTAAATCCCAGCTGCCATCATTGTGTCCTTGAGAAAGGCACTTAACCCTAAGCTGCTCTAGGGGAGACTGGCCCTGAACAACTGATAGCTGACAAATGTAAGTTACTTTGGATAAAAGCATCTGTTAAATGCATAATTGTTAATGTTAAAAAGAAACAGCGAGGCAAGGCAGCTCTAGCTTTCTGTCCAAGTGCTGGTCAGTAGTGAAGAATCACAGATTATTTCCAGGGATTAGCTTGATCTGGAAATGCTGACAGAATAGGAAGAAAACTAGATGTACCGCATAGCGATACATGGTATGACCGCCGCAATGTATTGAAATGTGAGAACTGTTGGCATGACAAGTGTGTGGTAGAACAGTGTTGTGAGGTGGGAATTAGATTGGAAATTATGTCTTGGAAGTGGGTATGGATGTGTTTTTGAATGAATGAGATTGTGTGTGATTTTGTAGTGTGTAGGAGTGATTTATGAAAGGGTAGGTGTTGTCATAGTATGTATGTAGCCTACATGTGTTAATTTGAACTCTTGCCACTTGGTGTTTGTGTAGAGATGGTAGTCCTAAGATTGTCTTGTATGGAGTATTATATAAAAAAAAAAATATATATATATATATATAGGTCTTTTGACACCTATATATGGCGATAAACAGCGCCCCCTATGACGAAATGTCACAAAATTTAGTACACATGACAAAAAAGCTGTTTAGAGATGGCATGTCAACTTTGACCAAATTTGAGCAATTAAAAGCCAAGATATGTACTTTTGAAAAATTTTAAGCTACGTGTTCAATGTTCATTGACGTGTAACTTCGAAACAATTTATCTCAAGATAAATCCTTTGATAACTTTTTGTCAGCATTGTCTGCAGATGACGTATACCAAATTTGGTGAGATTCTCATTAACGGCCTATGACGGGTTCGTTCAGATTCATTTTCGCAATGTTCAAATTTCATGTAAATTGTTTTCGTTGGAAGTGGTCGTCGACCAGTGTTTTCCATGCGTGAGGTTCAATAGATTTCACGATAAAAAAAAAAATGTTGTAAACATTAGCATTCTCTAGATAATAGGCAAAATGACATTTTCTACAATTACAGCGCCCCCTATGGACCAAATTTTATGGCATGTGCTGTGGTTTCAGAGGTCTTTGTGGTGATCGTACATGACATATTTCGTGCAGTTCCCACCTTCTCGGTCCAAGATATTGGCAACTCAAAATCCCAATTTTTGCATTTACCCTTATCACTAGGTGGCGCTATGCTTCACGTGAGCGTTTATGGGCTGGGTTGATACGTCTCTGTAACACCAACATACTAACACAAAATCATTATCTTGGGCAAAAATGTTAACAAGTTATTTAACAAAAACTGTTTTTTGAAACCTAGCTTCGGCGATAAACAGCGCCCCCTATGACGAAATGTCACAAAATTTAGTACACATGACAAAAAAGCTGTTTAGAGATGGCATGCCAAGTTTGACCAAATTTGAGCAATTAAAAGCCAAGATATGTACTTTTAAAGAATTTTAAGCTACGTGTTAAATGTTCATTGATGTGTAACTTCGAAACAATTTATCTCAAGATAAATCCTTTGATAACTTTTTGTCAGCATTGTCTGTAGATGACGTATACCAAATTTGGTGAGATTCACATTAACGGCCTATGACGAGTTCGTTCAGATTCGTTTTCGCAATGTTCAAATTTCATGTAAATTGTTTTCGTTGGAAGTGGGCGTCAACCAGTGTTTTCCATGCGTGAGGTTCAATAGATTTCACGATAAAAAAAAAAATGTTGTAAACATTAGCATTCTCTAGATAATAGGCAAAATGACATTTTCTACAATTACAGCGCCCCCTATGGACCAAATTTTATGGCATGTGCTGTGGTTTCAGAGGTCTTTGTGGTGATCGTGCATGACATATTTCGTGCAGTTCCCACCTTCTCGGTCCAAGATATTGGCAACTCAAAATCCCAATTTTTGCATTTACCCTTATCATTAGGTGGCGCTATGCTTCACGTGAGCGTTTATGGGCTGGGTCGATACATCTCTGTAACACCAACATACTAACACAAAATCGTTATCATGGGCAAAAATGTTAACGAGTTATTTAACAAAAACTTTTTTTGACACCTAGCTTCGGTGATAAACAGCGCCCCCTATGACTAAATGTCACAAAATTTAGTACACATGACAAAAAAGCTGTTTAGAGATGGCATGCCAAGTTTGACCAAATTTGAGCAATTAAAAGCCAAGATATGTACTTTTAAAGAATTTTAAGCTACGTGTTCAATGTTCATTGACGTGTAACTTCGAAACAATTTATCTCAAGATAAATCCTTTGATAACTTTTTGTCAGCATTGTCTGTAGATGACGTATACCAAATTTGGTGAGATTCACATTAACGGCCTATGACGAGTTCGTTCAGATTCGTTTTCGCAATGTTCAAATTTCATGTAAATTGTTTTCGTTGGAAGTGGGCGTCGACCAGTGTTTTCCATGCGTGCGGTTCAATAGATTTCACGATAAAAAAAAAAATGTTGTAAACATTAGCATTCTCTAGATAATAGGCAAAATGACATTTTCTACAATTACAGCGCCCCCTATGGACCAAATTTTATGGCATGTGCTGTGGTTTCAGAGGTCTTTGTGGTGATCGTGCATGACATATTTTGCGGAGTTCCCAGCTTCTCGGTCCAAGATATTGCCAACTCAAAATCCCAATTTTTGCATTTACCCATATCAGTAGGTGGCGCTATGCTTCAAGTGAGTGTTTATGGGCTGGGTCGATACGTCTCTGTAACACCGACATATTACAAAAATTTCGTGTTGTTGGGTGAAAGGTTCATCGAGTTATTCAGCGAAAACTTTTGCCGGTCTCCCCCTCTTTGACGGACACTGGCACAGTGGGGGGGGGCCCTTGGGGGCCAAAAGCTCATATTCGATAAATAGCCTAATGGATGTGTGGTTATGATGTTTTGATAAGGAATTTGACAATAAATATTTTAGCATTAAATAGAACTTATTAATGGATAGTTTCAGTCTGTCCAGGCCGTCATGTACCATTTCAGTCATAAATGCTGATTTAAGCTGAAGTGACTCTTAAGTATGACTTTCTAAATTCTATATTTTCACCATGATAAGGGTAACAAAAGCAGCCAAAGGCATAGCCAAGAGCAGCATCAAAAGTTGCATCCCAGCTACATCTCAGCAGCCCAGCCAAGCTGAGTTCAGCATCAGCACCACTGCCAAACCCAGCACAGCCCAGCATCGGCAGCCCTGCCCTGCCAGCCTAGCAGCCCCGACCAACCAAGCAGGAGCACTCACATAGAACAGAATTTGCCAGATTGTTGGAGTATCTCACAATATGAATATTTTTTTTACAAAATCATACCCATTTATCTGTGTCTCTAACAAGCAGTTAGGGTGTTATGAGTGCAAAAGTGGAACATCACGTGGTGTTTATAGAGAAAGATCTCAAAGGTGCAGTTTTTCCAGTGGAAAAATTTGCCATATCGGTGTAGAAAATAAAAACCATTAAATGTCAAGTAAATAAGTAGTGCGATGCTTGGATTGACAGTGACACTATCGTATCTGAACAGGGTAAATTTGAGATTGCACCGACACAAAATTTGATAGTACCCCTACTTGCCAAATCCCAGTTTAACCACTGCCCGTAGGCAGGATGCAAAACATTCTCTGGCCAACGCTGAGGTTGATCATATTTTATGAATGTAGAAGCAGGTTAAATGTATTCGAGACTACATTTAATGTCTAATTTAGCATCGTGAATATGTATTCATTGTTTTATAATGTCATGTAGGCCTATGGTTAAGTTTTTACTGGGTTTATTTTGCATGAAGTGTTCGTAGGCTAGTTGCTACTGCTGTGAATATGCTATTGCTAGATGGAAAGCTATGTAATTTAGGCAACTTGAGGAAACACTAGCTTGCTAGAATGAATGTGATTTTTAGTGGTTAGTTAATCTTGTGGAACAGTTTTAGGTTGAAGACATTTGAAATGCAACATGACTGAAACAGTAGAAATGGCATTCAATTCACGAGATTCTGAATGTGCTTATTTTACAAAATCTCCCACACAGAGACACCCACATAGTTTGTCAGTATCAAGGATCCGAAATACTTTAAATAAAGTTTTTTCCTTCCTAACATTGTGTGTATCATTGTTTCCCAGTACAAAATATTACACTAAATATGAATACATTATTTATAATGGATAACTATATATTCATAAAATATTAATTAAACCTAAGCAACTTTATTATAAGGGTTCAATGAAGAATGGTTCCTATTGAAGTTAACAGATTCTGTTTACTAGAGAAGAAAAGTTATCTATATATATATAAGTCTGTGTTAATAGATTTACTATTAATAAAGTAATAAAGTAAAATAGCATGTTTATAAACACACATGTAATGACACAATGTAATTATTTAGTAAGGGCAAAAAGATACATTGGCAATTATTAACAAACATCAACTAAATATTAGATAAGTCTCTTTGGTGTTTCTTATTAAAGTAAAATGCAGTTTTTAAATACACAATTAATACTTAAGAAATAGTGAAATAACTGATAACTGGTAATAACTGATACACTGGTAATAGTTAACAACCATTACCAAGCTATTAGGTAATGGCTAATTTGCTATTTATAGTGTTAGTTATAAAGTGTTACCGAGAAGTTTTTTTGCATTTTGAAGTGTAGACTTTAAGAGTTTAGAAAATGTATTTTAAGTATAGGTTAATGTTTGTTACGATTGTTTTGGTTAAATTAGTCTTGGTTAAATTGCTTGCGGAGTTCTAGTCACACTGATGCCATCTGCATTTCAGGTGAAAATGTGCGATCTGAACTTTCCAATGGCGCTAGTCACTTGTTGCTGTAAAAAATGGTTCACAAGAAAAATCGCTTATAATAAATAAACTTTCTTAATACTTTCTTCAACTCTGGCTGCATCCATTACACACTGACTTTTTTGGTGCAATAGTTCACAAACTCTTACTCAGTGAATGACAAACCATCAGAGAAGATTGAGGTGTGAACCGAGGCTATAAATTATATGCGTTTACACACATTTACACACATATCCAAGGGATACAGCCAGAGAAGCAGCTGATCACTTGTGCTTACGTCCTGACACTGGTTATGTCACATCCTTAAGAGCTCACATTGTCAGGGACACATTAATACACATCAGCATTACCACGTTACAAAAGATATGGTCAGATGTGTCCTAAATCCACTTGAGTCAGATGATGATGCATCTTTGTGTTTTTGTAAGGTTATATTTAGTGCCATTCACTTCCGTTCAGATCACCACAGACACATTTTTGATAATAAATATAAACAGGGTCTAAACAACATACATTTATCACTGTGCTGTTTGTAGTAGTTGTAGTTTGTAGTCTACTGTTGATGTACTTTGTCCTGAGATAGGAGGATTACTCTCTCTGTGGGCCATCCACAATGATTGTATCATAGAACTACCATCTTCTACCCTTTTTGTAACAAGGATGACAATAAAATGAGAATTAAAACCAAACAGTTACCAGCCAAAGCGTCTGCAATCAGTTAGTATTTGTAGGTATAGGTGTCTAGATTATGATAAAAAAGTCAAACGTATAAATGGTAATAAACGTTCCGTATCTCCACCCTTATAAATTATATGCCACATTTCGTTTGTCCTAAATGCATTAATGAACATATTTGCTAGCACTTTTTTCATGAACATGACCTTAAACATAAATAAACAAAATCCCTTTGTACCGCCAACTGTGTCTTGAAGCCAGGTGCTTCTGTAAAATGTACTTTAGAAATTTCATCTTTTGTATTTCAGTGTCAACTTGAGAAGTGTAAAAATTGTTTTGTGGTTTAAGCACTTACACACTTTTTATGTAATGGTTAACCTGTGATATGAATTCTACTGTGTCTGTCAGTGGAGGTATGATGTCTGTCAGTGGGGGTATGATGTGTAGGCCCTTGGCAATTTGGCATATTTTCAATTCAAAATTCATTACACCAATATAAAGCTTATCTTGTGTAATGAATTTTGTCAGGATGTCTATATAATCATTCTGAACTGTGTTTGGACTCACTGTGGACGTTTGTACAATTAAAAGCATTGACATTGTTGTATTAGTATTGAACTAAAGGAGTATTAGGCAATATGTAATTCTGTTAACTTTATATGGTTGAACCAATTGATTGTTGTTTCCTAGATTCGATGATTAGCTATGGGTTTGGTGAGAAAAGCTGAGAAATTAAGCCTGACGAAGCAGATGTGAAACACGTTGCTCTGTAAAGAAAAGTAAGTTTCTTCCAGTGTAAGATGGTGACCCTTTTTATCTACAAATTATGACCTCAAATATGTAGGCCATTAATTGGCTTATTTAAACAGTTGTGAGAGAACAATATGACATGGGGTGGCATAGGCACCAATAGATTGAAACATTTAGTTTCAATGGTGCAATTGATTGAAACATTAAGTTTTAATGAAGGTGTTTAGGCTTAGCTGCTGATCAAATTTTCAATGAACTTTTATATCTGAAACGAAGGTCTACAAAGGCAGTTGTCTACAGTAGTTTTTGACTGTGGGGGGGTTTTGTTGGTCACAAGTTGAATGCTCAGCTCAGGTTTACTTGTGAAGGCCTGGCAAGTCAGTGTGAAAAAGCTGTCAATCACACGGTCAAAAACAATAAGTAACGTTTACGTCAGTGTAAAAAAAAGTCTAGTCTACTTGAAAAATTGGTGTGAAATGTTGCTTCAAATGAGTTAAGTAAAGGTAACTTGAAAGTTACTTGAAAGAGACTAGTTATGTCTACTTAAGTTGTTTGAGGCAATGAGTTTCCACCAATTTTTCAGGTAAGCTTTACTTGAAAAGTAAAGTAAGTAAAATAAGCTTTTTGCAGTGTAGCATAACCTGAAAGAGGCAAGTTACGCTTACTCAGAGACTGATTGTGTTTACTTAAGTCATTTGAGGCAAAGAGTTTTACTTTTTCATTTTTACAGTTTTTGCAGAATGTATTTCAGTACGGCTGATTCCAAAATATTACCGGGGAGGACCCCTAGCGCCTCCATCTCCTTGTCTATCTCCTCCAGGACGACCCAGAATGCAGTGGAACACATGATAAATTGAATTTTAAATTTTGAAATTTTGCCCCCTCCCCACCTCTCAAAAACTCTGTCTTTAAAAAGTTGGCTGCCCTGGTGCAACAACTTTGAGCTTTGAGATAGAATGAATCAACGGTATCATGCACACACACACAACACACACACACACACACACACACAACACACACAAATTGACCTGAGATCAGCAGCGTGGCAGTGAGAAGCAAGGTCATGATCGAAGTCCTGAAGATCGTTTTGTGTCCAATCCTCTTTAAGACTGCAGTTTACAGCACACACTTTTCTCCAGGGCTATTTAGACACACACACACACACACACATAATACACAATACAACACTGTTCAACACAATGTAATTCCATTTAGTCTTACACTGTGGTATGGATAAAGCACAGTACAGCGAATTACACACATATATATTGATTAATTCTAATGAACAGGGTCTTACCAGGTTGCCTCTGATAGTGAGAGTGGCACTCCTCTGTCTAGTTCTGATGATGATTGAAACAAGATTTTTGCGGCGATTGAACATATAATATTTGCATCAACTAGGACACATGTAAATAAATTCTACAGGGAGAGCTCCTAAGCCCTTTGTCCTTTCACGTGAAGTATAACTCTCTCTCTCTCTCTCTCTCTCTTGTTCGCTCTCTCTCTCTCTCTCTCACACACACACACACACACACACACAAAAAGACCCACACTCACACATACTCACAGAGACACAGGTAAACCGACACACACACTCACACACGTGCAAAACACACAGATCATGCACAATAAGCTATCACTAAATCACTATCCTTTTATTGCACACAGACAGACAGACAGACACACACACACACAGACAGACACACACACACACACACACACACACACACACACACACACACACACAAAGCTAACCCTAACAGAGACAAGCACCATCGCTCCCTCTCATTCTGAAAATCACAGGGGCAGCACAGAGCATACTACTGCCTATCTCACCAGGGAACATCTGGCAAGGGCACCGTCTTGGCCTGAAACCCACCATTTTGTTCAGCACAAGCGACTGTGTGGAGGACAGTTTTTGTTCTGTGCAATGTTCACTCTGTGCATGTGGATGAAATGACAATGGCTGAATCCCCATGTCCTTCCTAAACCTAATCAGCTAATAATGAGGTTGATTCTAAGGGCTCAAGGATTACGGATGTGATTGGTTTACCATATGGTTGACTATGGGCTCTGACTACAACACGAACAAGACTGACTCTTTGGCCTTGCGCTCAAGCTGCAGGTTAGGCACCCTGAAGACTTATGATCGAGGCTGGGTGGAATGACTGCATAGGAAGACATAGGGATTCAGCCGATATAGAGAACTTGAACATGCACATGCAAAGCTTTAAATTCCTTGTCACTGTATTTAGATGACAGGCCCCCATGATCTATTTACACATACAACACACACACACATCACATTGTTGTTACTTTTTCCTAATGTGTTTAAATAACAAATTAGGCAGGACAAACACGAGATGAGAAGGTAGCATTGTTCATTGTTGTTCATGTGCAAATGAGTTGGAATGGGTTATGAGGAACAGTTCCTTTTTTTTGAACATGGTTATTTGGTTATGGATGGTGAGGTGTAGTATTTACAGGACAGTCCCTATTGTATCTTTGTGTTGTGTTTTTGTTTGTTTGTTGCATTTCCATTTGTGTTTTATGGTATCTGTTGCTGTTAATATTTGTATTAAATGCTCAAATGATCTTCTGGCAGAAGAGATATTATATCTCAGTGGCACTTTCCCGGTAAAACAAATGAGCTGGATAAATGAGATACAGTTGAAAATAGTCTGCATAACAGTTTGTGACAAACACTAAGTCAAAATGACGTAATGTAAACACTTTAAGAAAAAAAAAAGATGGGACCCCAAATAAATTTGATGTAGGATAGTTTCATTTCCTCTCATAGTGCCTTCATACTGTAGTAGTGTTGGTGGGTGCACTTTGTTAAATTAACTGTGTCTCTTTCAGACATTGGAGGACGAACCGTTACCACTCTGTAATGGGCTTTCATTCACCACCTCTGTACTTGCCATTCTTTTTCCTTCTAAAACAGATTAAAGTAAATCCACAATCATCTAATTACCTTGAGTGTGGCCTGCTGGGAGTATATATGTAATTCAGAGCATCAGGGTGTGCAGACTGAGTGGCAGGTTAACTTGTCATTAAGATAAACTTAGTGGGACAAGCATAATTACCGTAACACAGACTACAGATGCTCCCAATGATAGGATGCCATCTAAGGACACAGATGATTTAGTCCAGTTACTGATGTTTCATCCTAGGGGAAATCACGATAAGGATTCTCATATATTTGGAAGGCAGTAGAAATGTGTGTGTGTGTGTGTGTGTGTGTGAGAGAGAGAGGGGGGGGGGGGCGGGGGAATGGCAGGTAAATATATCTAAAGGACTATGACAAGATTTTTTTGCTGAATTTGATGGAAAGTATATTGTATTATAATGAGGCACTACAACTTTAACACATACGACAGCCAGACCAGTAGACAGCCTGACAACGGTCAGACAAACTGATCGACCGACACACTGACAGAAAGGACACAGATAGACAGATTACACAGACAGACGAGCAGACTGACAGACAGACAGACAGACAGACAGACGGATAAAAATGTGAGTAGAGAGTGACAGAAACAAGTGCTCACAGAAAAAGAGGCCAACTTAAAAAGAAAAAAAAAAAAGGCGATGGAGACCCATCTAGTCATCCCCTTCAGTCCCACTCAGATAAATTTCCAAATCACCTAAAACCAAGGAGCCAATCACAACTGCTTATCCAGCATTGCGGGAGTGGTATGGGACCTTTAAGCTCAACCACCAATCTAATTAGGTACAGCCTCCATTTCTTCGCATTTACAACTGCATGTTGAACATCTTCATATCACCTTTGGAAGAAAGACAGACAGACATACATACATTGGAAACAGTAAATTGGATCTGATGAAAGGCTTTGCTTTCATACATGGACTATTCAAATAAGTATCTGTATCTGTAATTGCAACAGTGCATCTATTTTCACACTGGAGCTTGCAGATTAGGAACAGATGGCTATAACCAACTCATCATGCATGAGGACCCATTCATACTTGAGACGAGCGCAGACAGAGTCTTATTAGGAGACACAGTAACACTCCAGAAGAGTGAATGATCATAAATGTGTGTGTAGAAATCAGATGATCTAGCTCAAGCTGTGTTCTTCCAATCACCATGGGGACAGATGTTTACCTCTGCATCGTAGCTCATGGAAACACTCCTCCATGGCCACAGCAGCTGACAGTAATGGTAACTGCTTCAATGAGTCACACAGCTGGAATAGTTTAAATCAAATGTGTCATGCTGTCAGAACAGTCAGAAGCCATCAAAGTTTTGTTGTTGTTGCTCATGAAGGTGTATAGAGTCAAACATAACCTGTTAGTTCAAAACATGTTTCTCTACAATTGAATTATGCGATTTATTTATAATCATTTATTAATATATATTTGTCAAAATACTCATGTCATGTTAGCTAAACTGACAGCTTGGTGACAAAAGCCTTCAAATGAAACAGTTCTTTCAATGATGCCTCTTTCCAATGGTGAGTAAGAGATCTGTTTAGTTTAAACATATGACTGTGCACAAATTATATACCCACCCTCTACCGATAGATAATGAGGCAGAGGGAATCAAATTAAATTGACAGTCCAAAGGCCTGAGCTTTAACACATACAAGATTGAGACGAGTGCATTCACCTTGCCTTCACAGGGTGAAGTATTGAATTCACCTCCAGAACTGTGCAAGGGTAACAGTATTATTTTTAAATGACAAACAAGGTTGTGTTTTGCACTTTTGGGACGATAATTTTATGTCTGGTCTTTATTTCATCTCTATAAAATTCTCCCTGAGGTTGCATAAACAATCTTTCCTTCATTTGTCATAAACCTGTTTGCATGAAAAAAAAGAGTTTATGCATAATGCATAATCAACATTTTACAATTACAATGCACTTTGCAATGTGTTTCTCTCCCAACAACTGTTTTAAGGAATTCGTTGCACAAGTTGTAGTTTTATTGACAGTGATTTAAAGTTAGTTATTACATTTTAGAAGTCATAAAAAATGCAAATTATCACTGAGATTATGATTATGGTTATTCAAAATGAGTGCACTCACTCAATCACCCATCAGCATTCCTTAGTGTGGGTAGCAGTTGTTTCTCTCAATCACTGCCTGACAGTCAAGGTGGGTACTTACAACTGAACTAAATAGACATTTAGGGCAAAATGAATGAAGCATGCAGATGAATATTGAAAGAAAGGAAAAAAGACAGAAAGAAGGAAAGTGGTGGTTGCCCCTTTGTTTTAAACATGCAAGCTTTTAGTGATTTTAGGCTATCCTCAGGAGCTTGTGGGGCTAGGTTATGTCCTAGGTTGGTTGACCTGGGCAGCCATTGTAAAATAAGAATATAAGCAATGTAGAAGCTAGCCTGAAATCTCCAGTAGCATCTTCCTCATAAATAATAGTTATACGTAATACTTTTATGGTGGCACTCCAGACAGCAGACTTTTATTTTGAAGTTTGGCACCCTAATGGCTTTATCATTGCATACATTAGATATTAATATCATGCAATGCATAATTCAGGGCAGTGGGACAACTGCCAAAACACTGGGGAGGTTATCAAAAACAAAAAAAGTTGGGAGAAAATTGGACACAAATATCCCTAAAACAGCATATCAAATTAACTGGTGTACATAATCTTTTTCCATTAAGTTGGTAAGATGATTGGCTTTTGGTTTGTTCAGGCACTTGGTGTTCATGAAATTATAAAAGATAATTTAATGGGATTTCTTCTTCCAACCCTTGTGTCTCCCTTTCTACAGTGCTCTTGACTGGTAAGTTTTTATTAAGCTCAGCTATGCAAGTATGCACAAATATCCAAGCCTTTATAGAGGCTCCACAGAAAGCATCCTGACCGGAAGCGTCACTGCATGGTTGAACATGTTTGCAGTGCCTTTGTTCAAACCATGTTTATTATGTTCATACTTACACTGAACTAAATAGACATTTAGGCAAATGAATGAAGCATGCAGATGATATTGAAAGAAGGGAAAAAGCTCAGCTATGCAAGTATGCATACTTGCATGCCTTTTGTTCAAACCATGTTTGAACAAAAGGCACTGCAAAGAGTTGTGCACATTGTGTGGATGTGATCTGCCCTCCATTCAGAACTTGTATAAGGCAAAGAGAATCAGTAGGGACCCCACACATCCTAGTCATGGATGTGTCAGCTGCTGCCATCTGGCAAGTGATATCGCAGTCTAAAGACTTGGACCACAGACTCCAGAACAGTTTTTTCCACCAAGAACACTGAAACAATGAGAGCCTAAGCCTGTGCCTGTCAGTCTTTTTACCACTTCTTTTTTCCCCTCACACACACACACACACACACACACACACACACTGAACACATACTATTTATTTTTGAAGAGCAGAATTTTACTCTCTTATACTGGTATAATGAGATGTAATAAAGACTTGTCTTGAATCCTAAGAAATGCTTTCAATTATGCTTTCACTGTGTATCCAGCATTAAAATCTTGGTAAGACTTTATATGATCCCAGTATTCCTACTGCATTTTAATACAGAGGTGCTTTGAACACATTCATAAGGGCTATAATGAATTGATAAAGCCTCATGATTATTAACATTATAACTGAATGACTGCCCCGTTCTTGGTATCCACTACAGTGGACAAATATCCAAACACTATTTTAAACCACGTGATTGGCAACATTAACTCCAAACCAATATAGGGGGTTCTCCTAAGCCTTTACCTTTTTGTTGTATGACCACTGTCTTTATTATTATTTCTTATCATGAGATATTACATCACAAATCCAAAATAGCAGATAAAAGAGTACATAATAATTTACTTCTAGAATATCTCTTAAATACTGCTATTCTTTAAAAAACATTTTTTTTCTGATTAGTTTAGTTTTTAAGCATAATTAACCAAAGTTTCATCAATATAACATTTTTACTTTTTTATATAATTTTTATATTATATTACTCTTTTATATGAGTGGAAATGTAACAGGTGCAAATGTCCACTGTAGTGGACCCCATGCATGAAAAGAGTCAAAAAAGAGGCCACAGAGCATGAATATAATTGATTTTATACCACTGGTGCATGGTGTCCACTACAGTGGGCATTTGCGTATCTTTGTCAAAAATTCATTTGTCACAAAGCATTACGAAGTGTAGACCTGGGAGACAGGAACTGTATTGTGTGTGAACTGAATGTGACCTTGCACTGTAGTGTGCTCACTATCTTCTTGCACTGCCTTTTCCATGCCACAGTCACCGTCAGCCGGCACAAAGGAAAGTGAAGGTTAAAGTGTTTGAAGAAATTATATTCATGTCTACATTTTTGGTTTTACTTTGATGGTCTTGATGCAAGTGCTTTCATGGTCTCAGTCCTACAGAGAAATTGAGCAGTCTAAGTAGAGATCTCCAGAATGCAGGAATTCTGGTCCCTTCATAATTCTGATATATTATTATCATCTCCATCCTTCAACCCAAGGAACTCCATAATGCAGGATGCCTGTGTTCTATGGGAACAAAAGATCCACATGTATATCACAAACATTCCCAAATGGTCTCTGAATTCAATATGTGAGCTAGATCAAACAAGTTTCTTACAAGGGATATGACATCATTTGAGGAAATATACTCATTAGTCACCCCCTCTGAAGTTAAACAATTGAGTTTTACCTTTCTCCAGTTCATCCAGCTGTTCTCTGAGTCTCATGGTAGCACTTTTAGCTCCAGCCTAGCATAGATCATTGAATCAGATTAGACCACTAGCATCTCACCTATTAGCATCTTGCTCAAAAGTGATAAGTGAATTCCAATATTTTTCCTAATTAATACGTGACTCTTCTGAAGTTGAAAAGTGTAGTAAGACCAATGGAAGATTACATATGGTGATTTTCTAGGTTGATATGACATCAAACTATACTCTCATTCTGGTATAATAATCAAGGAACTTTGCAACCTAGACCTGCCATGAGATCAGTGGCTTGCACTACTTGACTTGGATATGTGGAGGGACTATTTTCAGATGTGTTAGCAAATGTCCTTGATTACTACTCCGGAATGAACTCGAGAAAAGTAAAACTCAATTGTTAAACTTCATGGAAGGTGGAAAATGACTGTATTCCCCAAATGGTGGCTTTAAGGAAAGGTGACAATTGACTGGTGGAGCCTCTTGTAATCAGGTTTCCCGTGCACACAGGCCTGTCCATGCATGTTCTCTAACCAATGATTTAATTTCAGAATTGCATTTTCACGCTGGGAATCTCACACAAAGACCTTCATCAATTTCCCACCTCTGCTTTTGGTGTGGAAAAGTGGTTTCGGCCTAGCGAGCTTTCAAGCACATTACGGTGTCACAAAGCCCCACCTTACAAAAGCTTCTTTGACCTCTGGATACTAGGGAAATATACTCATTGTACATACATACATACATGTACTTATTGTCTGTAATGCTGCCTTATTGATTTTCATGAGTAATCATGTGTTCATCTCACTTAGACTATGCACTGAGCACTTGTAACCCTTCACTATTTGTTATGAGCAATAGAGCATATTAAAGGACAATTAACAAATAATGAAAAGTTACAAGTGCTTTCTGTGTATAATCATTCCACTTTTACCACTTGAACTTAGCTGTGGACCATTGCTATTCACTCAGAGAGACATAAGTCTGCATTGTCTTAGTGACAGTAATCACAACACAAGAACATACTTTTTTTATCTGTGGATTGTTGCTATCTGTGATGTCTTTGTGTTTGAGCTGTTGCCAATGTGGGATCCCTTTACTACTTTACAGGAGCAGTTTCTCCACAAAACCTCCAGTTGATGCCAGATATGGCTTTTCCGCAGGGGAAATACATTTTCTGTAATTTTTTTTCTTTGGCATGTGGTCTTTGTGTGGTCATTTACCTGTGTAAAAACCCTTTGTAATTTTCCAGCTAGTTAGGCTCCAATTTTTTTGTGAACAAACAACCAAATGTCCCAGAGCTGGACCAGTAAACAGTCCTTCGGAAGTGATTTGGCAGAAATTCAGGTGCTGGCACTTTTCTCTTTTCTCAAGTGCTTCTTTAATGCTAACAGGCTTTCAGTGGCTGCCATCGTAGCAATATTTCATCATAAATCTTATTGACTTTCTCATCTGTTACTTAGAAGTGATTAGTTTTGACATAAGGTTGATGTTGATGATAAAGTTGTTGGTGAGAGGCAATCAGTCCGGAACTTCCTGAATAATGTGTTGAGCTTTTTTAAAGGCCTTTATTCTATTATTCAAGAAGTGGGGGTTTTACTGCTTCCTCTACTTTCCCTTGAGGAAGGGATTTGGTTTAAATACAAGTTTGTGAGATATAAAACCATAAAGGCATCTAACCACAAGAAAAAAAAATCTCTTGTTTGCATACATACAGTACACACATAAATAAATCAATATGTAGTCATAAACATGAGTAAAGCATTGCTGTTTTGGTGAGGCAGTCCAGTACAATGCCTTTTAAAGGGATTTTACCCTCTTTAAGCACTAAATAAAGCATTTGTTTAAATCACCTCAAAACAGCACAGGATTTGCAAATCTTTAATACCTTATTTTGTTAATATGATTTCATACAAACTGCCTTATATAAACAGAGACAATCTTTGGATAAATCATGTGATGATGTTGCTTTAATCAGTCAAAAACTAAAACTGAGTAATCCCTTTATTCTCTTTGATCGGATGTAAAATAAATCTTTCTCAGCAGGATCATTGAAAATGCATGCTAAATTTAGGGCACAAATCATATTTCCCCCGACCAGTTGGCTGGTCAATTCTTAAGATTCATCAACCAAAACACATTAAGGCTGTATGTTATGCTAATCCGATTTCTGTGATGTATCCAGTGGAAAGCATTAATGTGACCACATCAATCACTATTTGAGCAATGGCCTCTCTGATTATGAGCTCGAATGACCTTATGGTGTGTAAGAATAACAGGTAATGGGATATTGTGGGTATTGAACACTACAGCTATTCTCTCTCTCTCTCTCTCTCTCTCTCCTACCTTCCTTTGTCACATCACACTGACACTCAATTCCTCTGCATTAGTTTAAACACTATGCCTCTCCCCACTTTGTCTGTTATGTTTTGCTGTGGTGGGGGGGAGGGTGTTAGCACTGTTTGTCACCTGTTAGGGCTTCAGGTTTGTAACTGGAGGGTTGCTGGTTTGATCCCCAACCAGTAGATCATGGCTCAAGTTCCCTAACTAAGGAACTACACTGCTCCATGGGCGGCGCTATATCAGGCAGCCAAATGCTCTGTGTGCTGTGTGTGTTTCATTAATTCATGATTTGGTTAAATGCAGACACCAAATTTTCCTCATGGCATCAAAGGAGTATAGATCGTTGGAGCAGCCATGGCCTACTGGCTTCGGGCTTGCAACTGAAGGGTTACCAGTTCAATCCCTGACCAGTGGACCATGGCTGAAGTACCCTTGAGCAAAGCACCCAACCCCTCACTGCTCCAGGTTAGTAGACACTTCACTGTGCGCTGTGTGTGTTTTGTGAATTCACAATTGGGTTAAATGCAGAGACCACATTTCCCTCACGGGATCAAAAGAGTATAGATTATTTATTACTTTTTAACCTTTTGTCACCACTGGTGATTTCACCGAAAGTCAAAGAATGTTACCTAAACAGCTTAATATTTGATTATTATTCTGCACTTAAATGTGCCTTGTCACCATATATGTGAAAGATACTTTAGACTTCTCCAGTAGATGCAGCATTCTTTGTCTAATTCCCCAACATCTATCCTTCTGCACTGCAAACCTTTGTAGACATTGTTCAGCCAGAATGGCCAAAATAACACAATGCAGCACAAAACAGGCTGTTCCATCTGCCACTGCCCTCTTCAAAACAACAGCTCTCCTTATGCTGGAGGCCTTTCCTTTCACTGTGCAGCTCTCTCATTCGCTCGCTCATTTGCCACTGTTCTAAGTCTTTCCTATCTGTTCTTCTCTGCATCATTTATAATTAACATGCCAGCTGCCAGAGTGGATCATGCTTCCGCTGACGGCACCGCCTTGCCGGCGTCACAGATTTAACACTTTAGAAAGCCACTCAGACTCAAAGCACATTGGGATATGAGCACAGGTTCATTAATGTTATTGCTGTCGTGTAAATCAGTTTCGCCCCTCCAGGCTGAAAGCCTTCATTTAAAACTGCTATAACCACAGATACAAACATCCTTTTCTTGAATCATCAGTGCAAACTTTGTATGTCATTTGTAAGCAACTTATCTGTAACATTGTTTCTCTCTCTCTCTCTCTCTCTCTCTCTCTCTCTCTCTGTGAAGTGCTTCAAAGTGATTTGCTTTCCACATAAATAACAATAATTTATTAGATTTGCATGAAGAATGGTCAACAGAAAGTAATTTCTTAGGTTTAAAAGTAGCTGGTTCATCTTGACAGCATGAGATATTACAAAAAAGAGGTAGCCTAGAAATCTAGACATACCCTAGCAGTAGCAAATAGTTTTGCTTAGCTGGTACTTCTAGCCATGAGCCAAAGGGCCTCAGTGGGACTTCTTACAAGGTTTGGTCCGACCAATCACATCGCTCTGTTCTTATAGAGAGTCACCTAGATGTACCCTAGTGGGGGATCTTATCAGCGTGCAGAGGCAGTTTGAAAGACAACCGCTGATTTCACCCCTTGGATTGAGCCTGGTGTATCGGTCATGGCCAGACTATACATTTTGATGTTGTAGTCTGGCTTGTCAGGCTAAGAAACAGGGATCCTATTGGTCAAAAATACAATATGTAATTTATTTATTTATTTATTCTACTGAATGTCCTTTTAGACACTACAGAGCGTGGTATGTTGAGTTTTAAGCATTGAAGGTTAAGAGCTAGTATTGCAAAATGACATTGTCAGTCAACAGTTGTTGACAGTAAATTCCAATGTAGACCTTTTCAAAAGTTTGGGTAAGAACATGAGATGACTCTAGATGTAGAGAGAATAACTTGAACTAGTTCAGTTCAGTTTTGTGAGACTGTGAATTGCTTTTTATATCCAGATAAAATCTTGGTCATGGTAATGGTAAAATCTTGGTTGAGATAAATTAAACAGTTGTACAAATAATCTCCAACAACTGGAAATGGTAGTGATGGACAATTGATCATTACCAGGGTTTATTTGAAAAGATGATCAGAAAATTACTCAGTTTTTCCTAGTAACAGCAGGAGCAATAATTGTACTGTACTGGTGCTGGTGGCGGGTGACACTCACCAACTGTCCCAAGGACTGTCCCATACCACTCCAACTCCAACTCACCAACTGTCCAACTGTCCACCAAGGACTGTCCCATACCACTCACCAACTGTCTTGTGCACATAACAGTAGATGAGTAGCACTTGACAGTAAATGAGTTTTTTTGTTGTTGTTTAAATACGTCAAAGTCATTGAGTTTTGTGGAAGATTTTCCATGTATGACTGTTCTTGTTGACTTAATCTATTAACTCACAAGTAAATTCAAAGCATGTAGGACTTACCAGTGTCCTTCATACATAGGGTCTTGGAACTCAAAACAGGGGCTCGTAGCCATCATGAATTTGCCAAAATGAGCATGAGCTTTTGTCACTGAATTAAACAATAGGGGTTCTTAACAGTCACCAGGAAGAGTGCATAGATGGGATAGTACTGAAACATATGCACTGTGCACTGAATTATATTTGGACATTAAGCCAACAGAGAACACTGACAGCTTGCTGTGTGTGTGTGTATGTGGGATTCCCCACAGACCACTTTGTGCAGCTCCTGACTCATGGTCGCCCACCCATCAAACACTTGTCGGGGCTGATGCCAAATTAAATTTTGTCTTAACGGACCCCTAAGTGATGCAATTAGTGATGTGGCACGTTATGACTTCATCGCTGTCGACACAAGATCTCTGAAACATAAAAATGTTTATGGACCTGTGTGCTCAAAAAATATAAAATATATACACTTGTCACACTTATCACAAATACACTCGTCATGGCATATAATCCCACTATATAATTATTACACGACTTCAGAATGCTGCAGAATGGCTCACTGACATTGCATGAACATGTTTCAGAAATATTGTTTTATCTGGTCACTATTAAAATGATTTAAAAAAAAAAAATCAAAAAACATTTGTCTTCAGATTGGCATCAGTCATATCACTTCACAAGAAGGCTGTCAATAATCCAACTTCACTGAAAGTGAAATCTGGAATTCTTGGAATGGAATGTGTTCACCTTTCATGCCATCACAATTCTTCATCAGCAGAAGTCATAATATGGACATTTAAAACTATAGGCCTATTTTGTGATGACTTTCTTATTCTGGCAAGTAGCTGCATAATGGTCATATATCTAAACAGTATCCATCAGGATGAAGCAAGACCCCTCCATCCATGTCACACATTCAGGGGTTATTTTCTGATGTTGACCAGTGGATGATACATCATCAAAGACATCAAAGACATAGATGTAGACATCAAAGAAGAAGCACCTTTAGTCAGTGATTTCAGTTTCAATTCTAAATGAAAAACAATTTGTCATTACGACAATTAGTTCAATTCCCAGGTTGCTAGCCTGTGCAAAAACAATAATATTATAATATCAGTAAGAACCTAGAATAGCTACCTAGAATAGCTGTGTGTGAGTGTATGTGCATGAGAGAGAAAGAGAGAGAGAGAGAGAGAGAGAAAGAGAGAGAGGGAGAGGGAGAGGGAGAGAGGGGGCAGGTAAGGGCTTGGTACATTTTGAAGGTAAAAAGAAGGTGGATACACAGGAGAGATTTGGAATCTGGATGCATGTATCTGTGCTCTTTTGTGATGCTGGACCAGTACACCTCCGCAGCGACTCTGACTCTATCTGCCTTTTCAATCTGCAATATGCTGATTCCATCATAATAAAAGAAAATTGCCCAACTCCCTTGGGAGCCTAGTAATAGAAAAGATTTCTGCCCTTGAAACACCCCAGGGCCTTGCTTTTGATTAGATGATGCTATCTTTGTTTGGACTTCAACATCAGGGCTGGGGCCATGTTCATATATTTAATTAAAATACCATCACCACGGCTGACAAAAGGTTACTTATCTAACCTCCTCAACCTCCCACCACACACACACACACACACACACACACCACTGTTGAAAACAAGCCTCGACCCTATCTCATTTAAAAGATTATCGCCTTTGATTGACATTTGAAACATAGTGAGAGTGGAAAAAAATGCAGGGAGGACCAGAGAAGAAGTGAAGAAGAGAGGGGAAGAGAAGAGAATGCATCCCTTGACTGGTGGGATTTCATTTGCTTGTAAAAAGCATTTTGTCACCTTGAATCACTCAAGACTGTTCAGATGTTTGATATTGCATTGACTTAAACAACCTGACTTAAATGTCTGAACACACACAGTATATCTACACATGCATGCAAGCACACAGACACACAGACACACACACACACACACACACACACAAATACAACTGTATTCTACCATTATGTTCTTGTTTTTCTACCCGTTGTGTACACAGATGTTACATCTGCATTCATTACTTAAAAGCAACACAATGCAGTTCTGTAACGTGTGTAGTGCTCATGTAGTACTGATGTAACTTTTCATTCACTGTGCAACTAGTTGATAGCCTACAAATCTAGATATACCCAATCGGTAGCCCACCGGTACGTCTAGCCACGAGCCATAGGGCCTCAGTAGCTCTTCTCTCAAGTTTGGTTGGACCAATCACATCTGTCCTTATAGGGAGTCGCCTAGACGTACCCTAGCGGTATCTTATCAGCATGCAGAGGCATTGTGAAAGACAACCGCTGATTTGGCCCTTGAATTGAGCCCGGTCCATCGGTTATGGCCATCAGGCTAGCCAGTTGAGGAAACAGCATGTGATTAGCAATGTATGTTTTTGTTGTTGTTGTTATTTTTGTGGTTGACATATTGCTATTGCCATAATGAAATACAATGACATAATGTCACACTAAAATACTTTGAGGAGGTTTACTTCAAAAACTCAATTACAGTCAAGGTGGACGCATTACCTACAATGTCACTGGCTCCCAAATGTAGTTGTCTGCATCTATAAAACCCTTCAAGGACTTGACCAAGAATCAAGCCCGCTTCTACAAAAGCCTAACTATTTTTGTTGCACTGTATCTGGAGCTCCAGATGACTTAGAGGCCCAGTCCCCAGGGTCTTAAGAGCACCTAGTATTTCTGGACTGAGAGTGTTTACAGTTGGCTTAAGGGCTGTTAACGTAAAGCAGGTGAACTCGGGCACAACTCCTTTTAAAAACCCCGTGCACTCTGCTCAGTCCAGGGCAATCTAGTTTTTTATATCTTTTTCTGCTTTTTTATTTCCCTTTTTTTAAGCCACGAGACAGAGAGGTGGCAAGCTCTGACAGAATCCCATCTGTCCTAAATCAATGTTATCTCAACAGTAAAGTCTAAGGAGGCTGTTTCTTTTATTTGGCAGGGCTGTCGAGTTTGCACTGGCTGCCTAAAGCTTTGGATGACATTGATTCACCTTTCATTTGGGATTCTGGAGGCGCCGCAGCCATTGATTTTAGCGGCACTGAGATATGAAATGGCTGGGGTTTGAGGTCTGACCTGGGCTGCCCCCCCCCACACTCAACAGTAGCAGTAGGTGTGTAGGGGGGGCTGCTGAGGCTTGATGTGGGGTACATTCTCACAGACAGACACACACACAGGCACACAATGCATCGACTCATACACATGCGCTACATCATCTCTCACATGTACACGCACACACACACACGCAAACAGATACATGCATCAGCATACTACACAAAAAATGTGCACACACACACACACATACACACTCGTACACACACAACTACATATTCAAACAGACACACATAGTTCCATGGTTTGCTGCCTCATCCTCAAACTGATGTCACTGTTTTGTACCAACTGCTCTAGATATTTCAGTCTCTACCCACGCTGCTTTGCAGGAGAGAAAACCAACAGTCAAATATTCGTGCCCACTGGTCTTCCTACTACAGCTCTGTAAACACACAGAGCTGCTAAGCTAAGTGCAACTGTATTTGGAAACGCAGTTTACTTCACCTATTGTGTGTTGACAGTGTCTGCTCAGTGCTGTGTCCTCATAGTCACTCACAGTTGGATATCTTATGCTGTTGTGAGCAGTGCTGTGACTGATCAAAGATAGTTTCATAGTGAATATGTCTAGTATGTGTCTACACTTTTAACA
The DNA here is from genome assembly GCA_015244755.2 of Tenualosa ilisha. NCBI lineage: Eukaryota > Metazoa > Chordata > Actinopteri > Clupeiformes > Clupeidae > Tenualosa > Tenualosa ilisha. Next base: position 443,338 of record PYXC01000721.1, on the reverse strand, counting down.
CAACAGCCCCAGAGAACAGGCAAGGACTGGATTGTTGCTGTATTGGCTAAACATATGAGGGTGAGAAACAAACACACACACACACACACACACACACACACACACACACACACACAATAATGGAGCAGCAGTTTCTATGTAAGGGCAAAAAAAAAAAAAATGCTGACGAATACGAACTCACCAATAACATGACCTGAATCAAACACAACTGTCCCTGCTGTAAGACAGAGCTATTAAAGCTCTGTCCCACTATTATAGCATTATTACCCTCACTGCTGCTCCAGGTAATGAACACACAAAGACAGGCATTTACAGTTTCTGCCACACCAATCCTCTGATACACTGACTCTACCTTTTCTTTCAATTTATCTGTCAATATCTTCTTTCTTGGTTTGGCCAATGTCTGCCAATTAAAAATAACAGCCTAAACAGCTGTAGCTACAGAGCAAGTCTCTCAGCAGGAAGTGGAGTAAGCATGCTGTGTGTTCTGTATTACAGGCGGGCTTGTGTTGGCATGTTTGCCCATCTTGCCACTGTTGTTTGCTGCTAAAGAATAAAGGCAGGAGAAGTCGTGCCAGAAGATAGATCGAGAGTCACACAGAGGTGTTACGTCTCCGGGGATGTATGACGTCATCGAAACAAAAAGCTGAACACTGGCCGCCCAACACAGATGTTTGGATATTGCAACCCAGTTGATGTCTGCGTTACGTCTTTGGGTGATGGATTTTTTTAACGTAAACTTAAAAAAAAAATGAATGAATGTGTGAATTTAATGACAGAGTACAATGAGGACAGGAAATACAGGAAATTGAAGTGCACTGAACGCTGCATTAAACTGACATGTCAAGGCTATCAAACTAATTTGTATAAAATTCTCAGTGAAAACTGACAAATGTTCCCTGAGAATGCAACCCGCATCACAAGGATGGGTGTGGAGGCAAGCTACTCATTGCTATTCATTACAACTTAAAGACAGTCACAGATACATAATAATATTGGTGAAGAGAGAGAGATAAAAAATAAATCTTTGGTGAGCTGGACTGGAACGATAGCAGAGAAAAAATGAGAGTGAGGGGGGTGCTAAAGTGAGAGACAGACATAGACAGAGACAGAGAGAGAGAAGAGAGAGTGAAAGAGAGAGAGAGAGCAGTTAGAGAACTGAGGTGCCCTTCCCTGTCAGAGAGAAGGATATCTCTCATCACCCCTTCTTGTCAAGGAGCTATTACCAGAAAGGATTTGTTTGGGGATTTGAAAGTTGGGCCAGTGTGGGGTTTTTTTTTTCCTTTCTTTTCACTCCCTCTCACATGTTCACTCCTCTCCTCTGCAGCATGGTGGTGGAGTAGAGGGACGTAACTAGGATGTTTGATGTAAATGCTTTGGGAGTGGGAATAATGGTGACACTGGTCACTGTGGTCCTTCGTTTAACAGAGAACACCGCTCAGGAGGAAAGGTGTCAGAAGTTCATATTCCTGTCAGGATGCATGATGGGAAGGATTCATCCTCACCTCCAGGTTCAATTCAATCAGGGGGAATTGCCAGGGCAACAAATTCAAAGTGGAATGACATTCAAAAAGGGAACATCCTCCATTCTTTGTTTTTCCCCCCAAGGAGACAATCTCTAACTGCCTTATTTGGTTCATTCAAATTCAAAATTTTTTAACTTTACAATTCTCAAAATCAGCCTTCCGACCAACATAAAGGCATAATTGGCAGCAGTGCTTAGCACGCTATTATTTTTATTCACATTATTATTTAATTCTAAATTACTTCAAGCACGTCCTGGAACAATGCTATATGGCAATCTGCTTTGCCTTACTCAACCACTGCTACAATACATCAATGAGATGAGGAGCGCATGAAGAGCTGCATGAAGCATTCTTGATGATACTTTATCTATTATGCCAGAAGTAGCAACTCAAAACACAATTGGCTATCAAGATGTTTGGATTAGGCCTAATCTTGTGTGAGATTAAGGGAAAAAAATGAAGTTAGATGAACTGTGTAACAGGAATGCATCTAAGTGAATTGCAGATTCCCAGTGTGGGAGAGGGACTGCAAAAAAAAACAACAACAAAGAAATGGGGGAAAATCAGTGCAACATAATTATTCACATCCAACCAGTTCTTGGAAATATTGCACACACACACACACACACACACACAGAGCTATTTTACCTATTAATGCAGTAAAAACATAGGAGCTGAAGAGGCAAGTGCTGAGTGGATGGCAGGCGGCATGGGTGTGTGTGCACAGGCACTAGGCATATTTCATTAAACCTTGCCCTGTGTCTGAGAATTATCTGTGTGGTGTTATGTCATTGGTAATCAGACAATCCTACCATTTTATTTTTAAACAAACATTCAAATCCACTCATCCATTCAGAGGTCATTGAGACCTTTTCTATCTCTTAGAAGCATTTAGAAGCCATCAGAAAGGGTATATCTTGACCTAACGTTCAAGTGCCTCCTGTCCTTGTTTCCAGGAGTCATTCCTCACCATCACCCTTTGGCATCATCAGGTGATGTTACATGTTCTTTACAAATCCAACCAGAAGAATACTGTTTATTATGGCTGGATACAAACATGTGCTCCTACTATTGGTCAAGAGCAGAGATCCCCAACGATGGTCTCTTTTGTGTGTGCATGTGCGTAAAATGTGGAGAGTCCATTGGCAATCATTTCATGGTCTATTTGGACTAAAGATCTTTTTGGACCAGAATGGGTACACATATGTCTACAAGTCTACAACATACTAAAACACTTCAAAACATTGACATGGTGAACAAAGAATAACCCCTTGACACCTGTTCTCTAATAACCCCCAACTCTCCAGCCAAACACTACCTGACCTAAGTGTAAATCTACTGTTGTTTGAGATTGAGAGTAAACTCATTGACCGCACACAAAATCACAAACATTTGCCCCCAGCAGAAAAACAGAAAAAACTCATTGTCCATTTATTAGCTCTTTATCCGTTATCAGTTGAAATGTTGCCACAAACATCTGTGAAGACAGCATCATCTACAGAGTGTATAAGCATTTTTGCATCTAACCACTGAACTCGAGCTGGCTAACCTCCCACCACAACACAATGCCTGATTGTTAGCTTAAGTTAATGGAGTAATGCACTTAATGCTCAACAAGTCGCACAGACAACAGAAGCCCTTAGCAATGGCTACATGGTAAATCTTAATCGGTAATTTATTTGTTGGCAAACAAGTTTCACCGTTACAACAAATATTAGTTATGAGGTCAATCAACTTGAAAACCAACAGGAGAACAGAAATGAATAAATAAACTGAAAAAAAGCCACAACCCCTCTGTATCTTCCTGACTTTAAGACATATTGCAATTAAACTTTTTAATTTTTTTTGTTTATTTTCTTAACAAATAAATAAATATATTTTTTTCTCCACTGGGAAGAGAAAGTGAGGCATGCCCAGCTGGTCATCCCATTTCAGAAGGTGATGTTAAAGATGTGAAACTTTGCCTTCAGTATTTGGAATACTCCGCAATAACCATTGTTCTAGATCTTTCTTCTTTGTCCCACAGGCTTCCGTGTGACATTTGATCTTCAAACTTTGAGCCTCATTACAACTTGTATGATTTAGAAAAAAAAAAAAAATCATTTGATCATTCAATCTTTCGCTAAAACTGTATCCCTTCTCATTTGACAAGTTGTATCTACACAGAGGAAAACAAAGGCAAATCATAATAATAATAAAAATCAACAATGGTAAAACGGTATGAAAAATAATTGAAACAAAACATCAGTGAATATAATACTGAAATGATAAAATGCTTAGTAAGCTATGAGCGTGTTTCCATGGTTTTTCGGTTTCTGTTGCTAAAGTCTTTGCTAGCAAACTGTGAAAGGCAGAATTGAAAGGGAGGTGAATTACAAAAGAGAAATAAAGGAACGAGGCTTAAAAGCATTTTTCGTAAAACCTGCAAGACCATCACAACAGAAAGGGACAAAAATTAGCATCTTTTCACAACATTTACAGGGACAAAGATTTCTGGTGGAACAAAAAAGCATACTATGTGCAATGCTAATTTCTGTACATTTACATAGAAATATCTTATAATTCTCTGGTATTAGTTTTTTTTCCATCTTTTAATCATTGTTATTAATACAGCAAAAAAGAAAACAAAAGAAAACAAAAACAAAAAAACAAAAAAAGATGCTCTACGGCATACGGTTGATAAAGATCCATTGCGAAACTGTTCAAAGTTTTTGATTTTTTTTTCTTCATTTTTGCTTGATTTGCACGGACACTGCAGCAAAATGTGCTGTGTTTCACCAGATAAGAAGAAAAGACAGATTTTTTTAAAAAGCAAATATGGATACAGAAGTATAATAAAATAGTTTTTGTCACGTTTGGTGATTGATTTGAGTTGTTTATTCTACACATGGAGCAAGTTGCGCAAATGTTTTCAGATAGTTTGCAATTCTTTTGGAACGTTCAGTTACACAATGCAGTTCAAAACTTCCGACCTGGTCTGGTACAGTTCTCAAGTGTGAAGAGGAGACAAATTAGTCCAATCAAACATTTTGTTTCCTCACTAGTAAAATCCACATTGAGTCCTTTTTCACCATCAGAGCAAAAAAAAATTCGCCACATCATTTCTATCATTTGGCGTCCATGTTTTTTTTGTTGTTGTTGCTGTTGGTGTGTATGCATTTGTCATTGCTGCTGCTGTTCCTGAAGTACACAAAAATAGGGAGAAAAGTAAATGAAGGAACAAACCAAAGAGATCATCTACAACAGCCAACGACTGACCATGAAGAAGAAGAGAAGTTGGAGCCAATGTGGTTGGACCAGGTAAAAGGGGGCACTGAGGGCTGGGTGGCATCAGGTGGGTGAGTGGGGCGTTTGATTTGTCAGATGATCGGCCTCCTATAGGCTGGTGACCAGGTGGGATGCCTCAGGAGGTGGGTCTTCAGGGGAAGGATCCTCCTTATTGGGGGGCACAATAAATCCATCACTGCTTCCCCGGCCCAGCTGGTAGTAAGAACTGAGCTGGTGTAGGTGGTTCCGGGAGCCAAGGTTGGGCATGCTCTTGTAGTAGACGTCGTCGATCGGGTCTCCACCACTGCTGCCGCCGCCGCTACCCTTACCGTGTGCGTCTCCTCCTCCCAGCGAATCCTTGCCCGCCGCGGTGTCGCTATCAGCGAGCTCGGGCATGCTGGTGTACAGCGAGTCCCTCTGTGGTGAAGGCGTGTCGGCCTGGGTCTGCTCACCGCCCAGCAGGGGGAAGAAGCTCTCGCTGTTCTCCTGGGGTAGGCGTCGGCCAGAGCAGGAGCCGGAGGTTGAGGAGAATGGGTGCGGGTGGGGGTGGAGGTGGAGGTGGTGCTGCTGCTGCTGCTGCTGAAGGTTGTGCAGATGCTGTAAGGTGTGGTTGTCCGTGGGCGTGACTCGCGGCGGCAGCAGGGGCGCATGCGATTCCTCCCGGATCAGCTCCAGCCCGCCGCCCAGTGTGCCGCCGCTGCCAACGTCATCATCGTGGTGGTGGTTGTTGTAGGCCGAGGACGAGTTGCCCAGATCCAGGCTGCCGCCACCTCCACTGAGTCCCAGGCTGCCCAGCCCGGAAAGACCCAGGCCCAGCGTGTCCTTGCCCCCATTGCTGACATTGTTCACTAGCTTGTTCATTAGGTTGCGGCCATGCTCAGAGGCTGAGCCGGGCCGCTCGTGAGTGTGCTGGACGTGGTTGTGGTTGTTCAGGTAGGTGGGGATGTAGTTGGATGTGAGCTCCTTGAGGATCTTCTTCTCCAGGGTGGTCTCCTTGTGGCTGCTGCTGTAGCCACCTCGGTCGATGATCTGCACGCAATCGCTCATGTATTCGCCGCTGGCCAGGCTGTAGCTGTTGCCATGGTTACCATTCAGCGGTAGAGTATCCATGACACTTGTATCCCGGGCATTGTTCAGTAGACCCTCTGCAGAAAGGATAAGAGAAGATGGAGAGAGAATGAGAGAGAGAGATATAGAGAGAGAAAGAGAGAGAGATGGCAAGAGAGAGAGCAAGAAGAGGAAAGGCAGGAAGAAGGGATAAGGGAGGAAGAGAGAGGAAAAAGTGGGGATGGGGAGGCAGAGAGTGAGTTTATCTCTGAGACAGATCAGAGGGATGCACTTGTGTCTGCCAGCTAATTAAAATCGGCTTAACGAGACCCTCATTAGTAACAATTAAGCCAACAATGCATCAAAAAAGGCACTCTCTCTTCAGTCACTGGGTAAAGGGGGGTATAGGTGGGGGGTAGAGGGAGTCTCTCTTGAGGGTTTGAGTTGTACAGCTGTATGTCGTCTGTTTGGACAAAATACAGCAATTTCCCCCAAATATGAGGCTGCTGCTACAAATTGGCCTCCACACTTACCTGCACTACACAAGCATATTGATGATGACATGAAGGCAAAAAAGGCAAAGCAATGCAATGTAGAACCAAAAAGAGAAAGAAAACATGGAAGCGACTGTAGAACACTCAATCAGAACTGCAATTTACATCATGCTAAACACATGACATGACCAAGTTCATATATGACATCATATATGAACCCAACTGCATGCTGAGGAGAAGCAGTGTGGAAACATGCAACTAGCAGACACACACACACACTCACACATACATAACACACCAGTGTTTCAGTTTTTGCAAGTAAAGTAAGGCAGTAAACAATCAGAAGGTCCCAGTTAGATTACATGTGCCGTTCCAAAATGAAGATGATTTCATACTTTCAATACGATATATGTGTGTGTGTCGAAAAGAAAAATGTCGACTACTGATGCTAACAAGAATAGTCTTTCTGTTCTCTCTCTTCTGCTAAGCAAGTGTGCCGGGTAGAGCACCAACTTCTCTGACCTACTCTAGACTGTATGAGAAATAACTAGCTAGACATGTGTGACCATCCTCACACAGCAAAAGGTAATTGTTGCAGTGAAGTTGCAATTATTTTGGCATTTTGCCATAATACAGCACAACAATTTGAATATGCTTCATCAAGAACACCTACGCACTGCAATTATCATCTGAAAGTGTGATGGCACTAAGCTAAATGCCAACTTTGAATTAATTTGCAAAAGTAGAATGACAATTTAGAAATCCTTGAGAAGAGGAGGAAGAAGAAAAAAAAATCAAGGACTCTCAGGATAGTACTTCCACACCAAGTTAAATACTATCAAGTTAATTTGATAAACTGATTTCTTTCAATTGCTTTGAACCTTGAACTTTCCAGTGTAAATCCTTTATGTGTGACATTTTACCAACAGTAATTAAATGGTACCAATTAGCCTAAATGTTCCCCATAAAAAATAGCAATTTAATTTCTCGTTTTCTTTTGGAAGTTACTGTGAATAATGGAAGTGATGGTAAGAGATGATAATAAATTAGTTGCATTTATTAGACTGCACTGTAAAGGTTTTCTGATTTCAAATCTGATCAGAATCTTTGGCAACCTTTTATTTCTATTTATGCAAAAAATAAATGGCTATGTGATTGTCTTTCTTTTCTTTGATTAGTATCGGCACAGAGTGAATAGAAAGCTGAGGTCATTTACATTTGGTAAGCAATGTTTAGTTTGACTCCCATACTTGTCTCTCTGTAGGGCTCTATGAAGGACAGCATGGAAAGAGAAGAGAAGAGAAAAGAAACAAAAACAGAAGGAAGAGAAAGAGAGAGAAAGAGTGGTAAGCACACAGTGACAAGTAGCGAACACATGCTCACAGAGTCATGAAATGCCCGGAGACTCCTGAGGAACCTCTCCTATGTTACCATGGCTACATACTCTGTCCACTAACACACACCCATCTCATCACACAAACACACACACACACACACACACACACCCATATTGGTTTATGTCTGACTTACTTACACACAAACAATAAAGTCACCACCCATCTGGCTAACATTAGGCATCAAAAATGAAAACATCTTGTCAATACACAAAATTGAGCGCTAAACATGTGAAAATTCTTAAAATAAAAAGAGATATCTGGCATATGAGATATCTGGGATTAGATTCAAACACAACACATACAAAGCTGCCACTTTAATAGCCCCAAGCAGCGTACAGTAGCAAAGGTCTGCTCTTTGTATTTGGCCAACAATTCCAGACACAACAGTAATAAATTTGTATTTTGTTGATTTGACCAAAGATGGCAAACATCACAAAGGATGGTCTCGGTACCCTGTCTATGTCTTGAATTGTGGTCATAATGCAACTCGTACATGGTGTTAAATGGAGGACTGAAGAAATGACTTTTAGATTTTAGAACCAGCCAGTGCCTCAACCATTCAAGAATGATAACCAACAAGTACAAAAATAAAACAAACCATCAGACAAAACAAACAGCAAGCAAATGCCAAAACAAAGACCCATCTGAGGATATGAGAGACACAGAAGAAGCAGGAAGAGAGTGCTGCCACACCTTGCGCGTTGTACATGCTGACCGACGGGTTGTTATAGATGGCCGACTCCCCAAGCAATGTGTTATAGGGATTGTTAGTGCCATGGGGCCGCAGCAGAGCATTAGTAATAAGATGGTTAGCCATGGCACCTGCAGGCAGCCACACACACACACACACACACACACACACACACACACGCGCATACACACGCACACACACACACACACACACACACACACACAAGCATACACAAACACACACGCATGTACACACACACACAAACATACACACACACACACACACACACAAGCATACACAAACACACACACACACGCAAGCATACAGACACACACACGCATGTACACACACACGCAAACATACAGACACATACACAAACACACACATACACACGCGCACACACAGATAGAGACAGAGAGAAAAAACATACAGAGAAAATCATTCAGGCAGATGCAAGCTGCAGAGGAGGACAGCAGTAAACATTGTCAGACATTTTCAGCAGGAACGTTGAGCATTAGTTAACAAAAGACAGAGCAAGAGGATAGATAGATAGATAGATAGATAGATAGATAGATAGATAGATAGATAGATAGATAGATAGATAGATAGATAGATAGATAGATAGATAGGACAAGTGAGTGAGAGAGAGGCGGGGAGGGGGAGAGAGAGATGTGCAAAGGATGGAGGGATTAGCTGTGCAGGTGAGAGGATAGAAGAGGAGAACAAACAGCAAGGAGGAGGGAGGACAGAAACAGGAAGCAAGCTCCGGCTCAGCCTGACACCCAGCGCATGCACCGTCACGGCAAGGACACGATAGAACATCTGATGCGCCACACAAGGTTCACAGTGCTTTCTGAAGGACAGGAAGGGAAGAGGTGTGTGTGTGTGTGTGTGTGTGTATATGGGGTGTGGGGGGGGGGGGGTCTTGTCATGTAGCGTCACGGTCCTCCTGTCACAGCCTGCATCCTTCCTAGTCTTTTTCACGGTTCGACAGTCAAGTGTGCGCACCGGTGGGGAAACGAGTCGTCAGAGAGGCCTTGTCCCATTGTCTACCTCTCGCCACTCAGGTGTGCAACGCGCCGCCACAGGCAGGTGCAGAGACAAACACACCTTGGCCGGTGCCAAGACGTGCAGGTGTCACTGCTAAGTATAAACTGCATTCGGGGGGGGGGGGGTAGCGCCTTCTGTTTATGCACAAATTTCTCAGTACTCTGAGAAAGAGAGAGCGAGAGGGAGAAAGGCTGTGTGCGTTTTGTCTTCTGGTAATTGCCGAGGATGAAATGAGGACACAGACTTATACAAAAATGCTTTCAGAGCTTTTAGTTTGATTGCTTCACATTTTTTTAATTGATTAAATCAAGGAACCATAGAAATGCCAAAACTGGTTGTTGTTTTGGAGTTTGTGAGAGTGCCATTGTGTATGGGTATATGTGTGTGTGTGTGTGTGTGCGTGTGTGTGCCTACGTTCAACTGTGCTGATGTTTGGGTGAAAGCTTGATCCTTGGTCCTGCTCACACTTTGTGTCTCTGACTGCTCTCCCTTCCTGAGCAGGTGATTCGTGCTCAGGTGGAATTCAGGTTTTCTTGTGGTTGATCTGGTTTGGTCTGGTTATCCCAAATCTGAATTCACTCTGCTGGTCACCCATTTCATTTTTAAGAATAAATGCGCTCAACTCCAGATGAATAGATGAAGACTTTGGGTGTGTGGAAAAGGGTTGTTCCATGAAGCAGTGAAGACTGCCCTCTCAAGGTGTAGTTCTTATGCTGATTTAACAGACAGCAAGACAATCCGAGCAAACGTTTCGGCCTAAATCATCTTCAGAATAGTCATGCTTGCAATTAAATCAGCATAAGAACTATACCTTGAGCTATGAACTAAACCATGTCATCTGCTCTCTGAAAAGATTGAAAAGATTGAAAAAAGATTTGGTAGATTTTAATGCACCAATTTCACTAGTTCATGCTGGCTGCATCCATGCATACAGGAAGTGCATGAGTTAATTGCAGACTGACTCTCAGTCTCCACTGAGGTGCAGTTTGCATTTGCCCAGGACGCTTTGAACTGTACTTATGAAAGAAAAAGACATTACTTCAACTGCATATACGTTAGATGTCATTTTTAGAAGATAAATCGTTCATTGATATTAGTCTCAAAGAACAGAGAATGAGAGGAGATTGAGACTCTCTCTGTGTGTGTGTGTGTGTGTGTGTGTGTGAAAAAGAGAGAGAGTGTCAGAACAAACCAGAGAGTACAGAGCAGAAAATAAGAAGGGAAGACAGAGATTCACAAAGGATGCGATGGGTGGGGGGTGTCAAACAGGACCACTGGTTTCTGAGGTGTCCAATTCCCTGCATGTTTTTTCCTCCATCACAACAAGCTCCAAATCCCCATTCAGACAAGCTAAGTTCTGGCTTCAAGGTAACTGAAGGTAAGTGATTCTCACGGTAAAGGATTCTATTCAAAGCTACACTTTAACTGGAAGAAGAACAAGATAATTGGCTACAACATAGACCAAAGAGTGAAGTGCAGCTTCCACACCAGAATGGGGTCATGGGAAATTAAACTGAAAGTGAGTTTATATGGCCCCACTCACCTAGTGTTTGGTCTATGTTCCATGTACCAACTTCAGTTGTTCTTCTTCCTACCAACAGCCCTCGGTGAACTCGAGCAACAGGGCTATGGTTGGAAATATCTACAGTATTGCTTTAAGGACAGGCTATATGCAACACATCCAACTCTGACGTGTAACTGTCCTGGCACCAATAGCAAAACACTGTGTTGATGTTTCTACGCTGAATGGAGGAGTGAGCTACCTTTCCTTTTTTTTTTTTCTCTGTAAATGTAATGCAAGTTGCTTTGGACAAAAATACCTTCTAGGAAGCATGAAGAAAAAAAACAACAACAAATAAAACATTATGCGATATCGCCCAGCCTGAGGCTGAAAAGATGAGAGTGTGGAGATTGGAGAGGAAGGAGGAGTGTGTGGGAGGAGCTGGGGTGGATGTGGAGGCGGAGGCGGGGGCGGGGGTGGGGGTGAAGGTGGAAGTGGAGGTGGAGGCGGGCGAGGGTGCTGCTGCTAGCGGTGAGACCTGCACCAGCTTTTTCATAAAGCTTGATCATCTCTATCACCTCTAAATTATTGTAAAGTAGAAGCAATTACGACCATGCTATTTGTGCATTAGGTATTATTAGAGAGAGTGTAGACATGAAAAGACTTGAAATATAAGTGTTATTTTACAAGATAATGAAACCATCATGTAATTTGTGTGTGAGTGAGTGTAATTATGTGTGTATGTGTTATTTATTTCTCATGTAATTGGTGCTGGGGAAGGAAGATTTGAGAACCATTACAAACATCTTGTGTACAGTACAATATGATAGCACTGTTGAAAAGCTTGTGTGTGCCTGTGTGTGTGTGTGTGTGTGTGAGAGAGAGAGAGAGAGAGAGAGAGAGAGATGGTAGACTGAGTAAATATCTTTGGAGAACATCTTTCATCGAAGATGGGGATGTGCAATTAGCTTTAGCCTCCACGCTATTCTCCTCTGCTCCGAATCTGTCAGCTTTAGAAATGAACAACAACAAAATAAGACAAAAAGCAGCTACCAGATAAAACACATTATGGAAGCAAAGTCTCTCTCTCTCGTTTTCTCTTCCCTAATCTCCCTCTTTCTCTCGTTCTATTTCTAAACACCGATGCTAATCTTTCTGTTCATCTGTTTTCATATTCACGCATTGTGGGGTTGTCCCACCTCTGTCACACAAGATTTTCTAAAACGAAGAGGAATGCATGAGGCAAGTCACTGAGAACTCAGTTCACACAGCTGCAACAGCCAGCTGCAATGCTGATCTTCTCTGTGCCCATAATATAGAATTTATACTTAAGATAGTCTTTTGACTGTTCTGATCTGAGTGGTGGCTCAAAGACTTCCTTCCAATTGTGATGGCCAACAAGACCCTCTCAATGAGTTGGAAAATGGCTGCTTAGTAAGCTCTGTCCTGACAAACCCTTTACAGTCAAGTGTTTCGATTATATCGTGTGACTGTTAGTGTTCAGTCGTCCTCCCTAAATAAACTCACAAAAATATAATACAGAGGATGCCACTTGATAGCTGCTCTAAGTCAGTAAAAACAAGGGGTTTGGTTCCACAGAGGCGCTGTGTCGTTGTTTATGTTTCTAATTAAACTCAGATGGCACTGACTCAGTGTCTCTGTACAGAGTGGTACCGCTGTGTTCTAAAATCAGCTCCAAAAGCTTACTAGTGTGCCTTGACCTACTCAAATTAAACCCGCTCTCTCATAATTCTCAATAATGCTCCGTTTGATGTTGATATTAATATGGATGCATGTATTCATTACTGTATTGTTTTTTTTATTTATTTATTTCATTTTTTTTTCACTTTGCAGTATGGATAATTGGAATGTTATTTTTTCGCATGTTGTTGATTTTAGCCGACTAATTACACACCTCTGAAAATATCAGAACCAGCTTTTGAAATGTTAAACAGTTTTGAAAAATAAATAAAGGAATAAAGATGGAAAGGGGGAAAAAACAAACAAATAAATAAGTGAAACAAGACTTTTCAGTGAATGCTGTCTATTTCGGCGGTTGGGGGTTTGGGGGGGGGGGGCAAGGAAAGTGTCAGGCTGGCATCCAAAGCAAGGGCTGTGCTGATTTTGTTGTAATAATTGCGTATGCAGAGATAAATTAAACATGCTGCGCTATCATCAGGATGATGGTGGAATTTCTTTTCCCCTCCTCAGGAGAGACGTCTGGGACTCTCACTTGTTTCCGCTGGTGCAGCAGGATTGGATGCCGCAGGCTGAGTCGAATAAGGTAGGAGGGCTGAGCGCATCAGATCGAGTACTTTTTTGAAGAATCTCACTGACTGGGTCTGGAGGATGCCTATCTTCTCTGTGGCAGAAAAACAGGCTTCATGGTGAACGTGTTCCGTTCTCCAGGGTGGGCTCGCTCTCAAAGAACGTAGAGAGGACAAAGAGGCATAGAAAAAGAACATAAGGGCACTCTGCTGTCTGTCTACCTCTGGTACACTGCTGATCAGCAGGTTGAGAGAGCACTCTTGAGAATGTCGCCAGCCACTCTCATTATGAGCTACAGATGAGCAATGGCAGTGGACCCATTCAAGAGAGCAGCTTAGGCCAGAGTGGAATCTCCCAGATTGGACACAGATCTGGGCCACATCTGGCTAGACTCCTCAGAATGTTGCTTTAGTGTTACAGACTGTTGTGAATAAATTTTGAATCCCTATGTCCCCATTAAACCTTAAGCACTGGGGCTTCAAACTTAGATGAGTTCAGCATTGGATCAGAATTAGAGTAAGGGCAATCCTGGGCTAGACACAGAAAACCTGAGCTCTTTGCCTCTGCATTGTGTGATATGTGTGAAATCTGCACTTTTGTCCCCTGTGCAGACCATGGAAAACATTCTCTATGGACACATTTAAGACACCAGCCCAAAACTGTGGCGCCTTTGGCTCCAATCTCAATTGACTCAGGGCCAAGTCAGGGCCAGATAAGGCCCGCATTAGCGCTGTGGTCAGCTGCTGCACCCACTCTCCATCCCTTTCTCTCTTTCTTTTTCTCTCTCACTTGTTCTCATCATCCTTAATGTTCCCCATTCATTTCTTCGCGCATCCTCCCCCCCTTTTTTCTCTAAAATGTGACAGCTCTTGCTGGGTGGAGTGAAAGATGGGCTGTCGACGAGTGAAGTCCGACTGGCGAATGCACCCACCCCCCGTGCGCTTTCGTCCCTCTTTTCATTATTTATTTCTTTTGTGTATGTGTGTGTGTGTGTGTGTGTATGTGTGTGTGTGTGTGTGTGTGTGTGTCAAAAGCTGTCGTGCGGCTCCCTAGGAAGGCTTTCACTGAGTGCCTAATTATTGAGATCTTGACACTTCCTCGGGCGCCGCCGCGTCAATCCTTCATCGTAACGGCGCATTAGTGTCGGCCCGGAGCCCGGGCGCCTAGTAGATTTAGAGAGTGGGTTTGAGTGGAAAGAGGAGCTTCGCCAAACGACTCCACAACCTGACACTGACGAGCCCCTGGTCTCACCCACTCATGAATACAAAACTGGGAGGGAGGGGCATGGGTGTCACTATGGCCCTAAATGACACTGGAGAGTGGTTTAAGGTGCGCACTAGGGGAGCACACACACACACACACACACACACACACACACACACACACACACACACACACACACACACACACCAATCCTACTCACAGAATGAAATGGTTAAAAATGGTAAAGTTGTTGTTATTAAATCCATTTCCCATCTTAAATGGACTGCTTTTATATCGCGGTTTTCTATTCTTACGAGCACTCAAAGCACTTTACAATGTATGCCTCACAGTCACCAGTTCACACACATACATTCATACACCAGTGGCGGTGGCTGCCATGCAAGGTGCCAACCAATGAGGTCAGGCGGAGCTTGAACCTGCAACTCTCTGGTTGCCGAACTTCACCCCTCCCACCTGCGTCACCATCGCTACGTTTAAGTGTGTAAGGCAGTTTTAATCATGAAATTCCTATTATTTGGTTTATGCTCTGGTGGTGATCAATGGATGCTGGCTTTGAGAAATACATGTGTAATTTTCACTCACAGGGGAGTGAGTTTAGTACATAACAGTGAATGGTGATTCATTTTGAATGTTAGCATTTGTAGCAGTTATAGAGGTCTTATAAATATGTTATAGATGGTACAATGGACATGATTATCTGTCCTGCAGATCTTTCTGAGGAAAACTTTGGTGGCACAAACCAGTTGAAAGAAGGCCAAAGCACAATTTATTTCCTGTAGCAACAACCAGCTATCTAGAGAGATTGCCTTTCGAAAATAGGCTATTGAGACTGCTCTAGGGAGCTTGTTTAACAAATAACCACATCTTTTGGACTATATCCTTAATTCAATTTACTTTAATTGGCCCCAACCTAATTTAATTACATTCCTCCACATATAACTATCCCTAATCAGCATTTTTACAGGTCTGAGTGTGTGACCCAATTATCTTGTTAAAGAATGAGACTCACTTTTTTTCTGCCACCCTCTCCTGAGAAGTCTAGGGGCTTGTTATGTTTTTAATTGCAGGGTTGCTGTTCATGGTCATCACAGCCCTCATGATTGGTTGCTGGCTATAAACTGCACAGAGGAAAATGGTTCAATCCTGATAACAGAGGACACTGGGAAAGTTATTTGATGCAACTTGGACACCGGAGTTGGGCCAGAAAAGGACCAAAACTGGCATCCATTCTTGTTTCCTGTATCCCTTTCACTGACATTATCTGAGTGTCAATGTCTCTCCTAAGCCCTCCCTAATGAATTGACTTCATGATTGGCTGAATCATGGCAGTTACATTTTTGAGGGTTTAGGCCTTAGGGTTAGCAAGCGCATTGGGATTCGCCAATTGCGGTGCTTTGTTGCCTGCCTCTAAGCGTTTGTCATCCAAATGTAACAGCTTTGTTCCAGATTGTTCACACTCCTCCTCCTCCTCTGCAGCATACTTCCTCTTCTCGAAGTGCACTTCTTTCCCCCGGAGATCTCACAAAGTGGTTCAAGAAAGACAAAAGAGAGACAAAAGTGTCTTTGTCTGCAGAACACTAGAGAGGGAGCTGTGGGATTGAGGAAGGAGGGGTGCGGCGGAGTGATGAGATTTGGGAAAGTGTCCAAAATAGATGTGGCGGTGTCCGGTGAGAGTCGCCGTAGAGATAATGGGCTAATCGAGTGGCGGGAAACTCAGACAGAGGTCTTGTTCCCTCTCCCCTGCTCACGGTGGGGTGCAGACGTACTGGAGAGAGCTGGGCACTGGGGCAAACCGCTGGGCTGGGATTATCAGAGGAAGGAGGAGAAGAAAACAAGAAGACGAGGAAGAAGAGAAAGGGGAGAAGAAGAAAAAGGAGGAGAAGGAGGAGAAGCTGGAAGAGGCATTGAAAGGGAACACAGTCGGCCGTCGTGACGAAGATTACCTCGGTTGAGCGAAGCGGAGCTGTTGATGTCACCCGTGATGAAAGAGGACTCGGACTGCTTCCTGACCGTGTCGTTCCACATGCGGCGGATCCGACTCTGTGGGTGGGGAGGGAGAGAGGGGAATGGAGAGAGAAGCAGTACAGCACAATCAGTAAAGATCAGGAGCAGGAGGATTCAACTGGAACAGATGGAGGAGTAGAGGAATGAGAGCAAGAGACCGTGAGAGAGAGAGAGAAAGAGAGAGGGGGGAGAGAAGAGTGAGAGAAGAGAGTGAAAGAAATTTGAATTTGAAATTGAAATTTGAATTTGAGAGAGAGAGAGAGAGAGGAAAGAGAGAGAGAGAGAGAAAGAGCGAGAGACTGCTGTATGAGCCATAAATTACAGCACCAGAGATTTAATGCCCTGCTCATGAACTGTAAAGGTGTGTGCTGGTGAAATCACTGGGGTGATTTGTCTCTGATTTGTATTTGATCTTCATCTAAGCTAATGGCAGCCTGCCATCTATAAGCATGTCTCTGCCCTCTTCATGACTGTGCTTAACATTTGCAACAGCGGCTCTCGACATCTGTAAGGCATGCCATCATACTGTGTAGGGGTTCATGCTTTTGCAACAAGAGCTAGAGTTGAGATAGATAGATAGATACTGTAGATAGATAGATAGATAGATAGATAGATTGACTGATAGATAGATAGATAGATAGATAGATAGACAGATAGATAGATAGAAACGGGTAAGATTTCTTCTATGTAGCTTGATTGTTAAAACTCTTTTATAAGTCGCTTTAGATGAAAACGTCTGCTAAATGCATAATTGTAAATGTAAAAGTAGATGGATAGATAGATAGATAGATAGATAGAGATAGATAGATAGATAGATAGATGCAGCTGGCACTGTCACCATATATACAGTAAAGATAATAAAAAGATACATACAGTACATACAGGATACATAAAAGTACATAAAAAATACATACAGTAAATCAATCAAAATATTTACTTCTATAAACTGTTGCACCACTGCTGTTGCCACCCCAATCAACACCGTCGTCATCAGCATCCCCACAATAACCCCTTGAGCAACATAGGAGGCAAAGAACTGTTCTGCTTGCTGAATCATGACATCATAGGCGCTGGCTGGTGGAGACCTATCTGAGGGGTCACCTCATGTCGCGGCAGACGCTATCTGAACTTTTATTCATCTCACCCTGACATTTACAAGACTGGGGACGGAGGAAGCACGCACACCCAACCCACACACACACACACACACACACACACACACACACAGGAGGTGGTCATTAATGGAATCTTTGTGGCTCTTATCAGACATTCCCCGCATGAACTTTCACGTTGCTGTCACTGACAAGAGTGACCATGACAACAATGACTGTGTGTGTGTGTGTGTGTGTGTGTGTGGTGTGTGTGTGTGGTGTGGTGTGTGGTGTGTGTGAGGAGAGAGAGAGAGAGAGAAAGACAGCAAGTGAATGAGTGAGAGAGAGAGAAAGGGAGAGAGAAAGTGAGAGAGACAGAGCGGAAGATGGAGAAAGTCAGGGAATGTCCCAGTTTTGTGATGTTTCAAGACTGGACATGACCATTGAGTGTATGTTTTCACTGGTTCCTGGTGGCTGTGTCTGGAGTGAGTGGAAATGAAGCCAGAGAGAGACCTACTGTAGGTTCAAAGCAGGTCAGAGGTGACTCTCCCCTCTCCCTCTGTGTGCC
The DNA here is from genome assembly GCA_015244755.2 of Tenualosa ilisha. Classification (NCBI taxonomy): domain Eukaryota; kingdom Metazoa; phylum Chordata; class Actinopteri; order Clupeiformes; family Clupeidae; genus Tenualosa; species Tenualosa ilisha. The sequence continues at coordinate 425,210 of PYXC01000721.1, read as the reverse complement.
ATCTATGGCTTTGTGCAAAGAGGAGGAGGATGACACCATACTGGCCAACACACAATAGGATTGAATTACAGTGCACGTATGTCTATGAGTCACTGCATTAAAGCATTTATCACCAGGACAGATCTGTTTTTGACAGTACAATAGTTCAAAAGTCCATTGCTCCGTCTCTTTCAATCATGAGGGAAAGCAGCTGCACTAATTGCAGGTCTCTTTAAAAGCTCGACAGATGCAGGTGAACTGACCTGCCATTCCTGAGCTTTCTCCTAAAGCATGCAATTAGTAAGGCTAGCTCTGTGCATGTGTGGTGTGCATACACGGTGGGTTGTGTGAGTGTGTGTGTGTGTGTGTGGTGTGTGTGTGTGTGTGTCTGATATGCCTGCCATTACTGTCAACACATAGAGGCCATGAATAAAGCATTTTCTGAGATATGTACTTATGCTCCTGACTCCCAAGCTATTGGCTGTGGGTAAACTGTCAGGTAAATATAGTCATATGCGCATAAGCTCCCCTCTCATGGCACATAGGTGCTATCACACATCTCAGATGCTCTGGTAAACAAAGTGCGGCTGAGACAAGGGGATTTGTATTAGCATTTCTTAGCAGCTGGCTGAACTGAATACACTATTTAGCTAACCACTTTCACTCGTGACTGATCTAGCAGTGGCGCTGGGGTGGATGGATCCATGGTTACCCTGCAAAATATTGACTTAAAATGGTAACATGGCACGCACGCACACACACACAAACGGTGAGAGCAGCCATACAAGGTGCCGATCTGCCCATTAGGAGCTGTTTTGGGCTCAGTGTCGCGCTAAAGGACACTGTGACCTTGAAGGACTAAAGTAATAGCACTCGAACCTGCAAACCTCTAGTTGCCAAATGACTAGGTTTCAGCTTCGGTCACTTTCTGGTCCCACACAATCTCTTTGTCAAGGTGTCTCTTCCCTATCCTATCATAATAAAGATAATGTATCAAATATCCCTAAAAACAAAAATGTATCAAATATCCCTAAAAACAAGGTGTATTATACACAGTGGGTTGTTGGTATTGTTACCTGTGAGCCAGGGGTGTAGCGCCCAGGGACCCGTGAGGCGGTGCTTTTCCCAGAGCCCATGGAGGTGTCCACACTCTTCCCACTGCAGCAGTGAGTGCGCAAGCACTTCCCATACTCCTTACGTACCTGCAGAGAAAGCGCACACACACACACACACACACACACACACACACACACACACACAGGTTAATGAATAACTGAACTGCATCCATGGAGAAACAAATTACATAGATAAACAGCTGCATCTCAGCGGCATTTTGAAGCATATTATGGTGAATGCACACTCACTCACACACACACGCACACCACACACGCATGTGCATTTGCACATATACTGCTTGTCAGGCCACTGTTAGCTGTTAGCTAAGCCTTCCTTGAGGGCCTTATCTACTGTAGTGTATTTAATAGGAATGTGTTACCTTTTTCTGCAGGACGCAGTGGAAGATGAAGATGAACATGCCCTGGAGCGAGTTGAAGATGGTGAAGAGGTAGGCCATGATCACCGTGCTCTCGTTCACGTACATGAGGCCAAAGGCCCAAGTCAGGCCCAGCAGGCATAGGAGTGCAATAGCCCCGATCACCCAGGACCTGAGTGGGAGGGGGAGATAGATAGATAGATAGATAGATAGATAGATAGATAGATAGATAGATAGATAGATAGATAGAGATAGGGGGGGGGGGAACAAAGGTTGCAAGGTCAACTGGTGTTTATTATCTGGTGTGCATATGTATGTGTGTGCTTGTGGATAACCTCTGAATTTGTGGATGGTGCTAAAAAAAACCTAATTGAAGCATAGAAGATCTGTTTGTTGGTGTCAGTGAGTCTGTGGCTTATGCCTATGGATGGAAGGGAACTTTAGGTTTTCTTAGGGCAAAAATAAAATCTTTGAAAAACACACTAATAAATAAATGTTAGTCAATCAACGAATGCGGAAAAGTAGATGGGTGTTTGACCAACTAAACAAGCAAACACATGTTTAAAGAGGGAAACGGACAGGAACGTGTGTTTGAAGCAGGAATTCAATGATGACTCTCAGAACAACCATGTATCTTCATTAGCTCTAGTACCATTATGTGAAAATAGATAAAACTGAAAATGGAGAGAATAACTAGTAAGAAGAATAGTATCTAAGCAATTAACATTCCCAAGAGGTGAGATTCTGTGTGTGTATGTGTGTGAAATCTGATTAATTGCTAAGGAAAAGAGCCAAAGGGCTCCAAGGAGACCCCAATGAATTTTAAGAACATATTCCAATACTCATAAATTTGATGTGAAGTACACCCAAATGCCACAGTAAGGCTACTAATTGGAATCCCAAGACTGGAATATGCTGTATGCTGTATGGAGAAAAAAAAAAACCTAGAAATAGGATGCAAAGAAACAACCATACTGACATAGTATCAAATAATGCTAGGATCAAATACTGCTGTGGTCTGATATCAAATGAAGCTAGCATGCCCAGCAGCTAGCATCAGGCCTGCTCTAGCGCTACTAGCACTCCTAGTACAGAACAGCGCCAAAAGCATGAAATGAATTAAATGTGTTTTGCTAAATACATGACATACCTCTTACAACAGGTTATACAGTAGTGTGGCTCTAAATATAGTAAACAGTAAACAGTAAACACAATAGAGTAACAGTAAGCACAACAGAGCGACAACACCGTGCCATCATGAGGAACAGTGTGTGGAAGGAGAGCTGGCGGAGACACACGGGAGATTCATAATGGACTCATGATAAACAACCCCGCAGGAGTGACAGGAATGGAGTAGCACCAGCAGGATGGGAGGCGATGGGCCAAGGACTGCAGGAAGGAGACATATGGCTCCAGAAATAGACACTCCTCACTGGACTGTCACTGGACTGAGATTGAGGATGGGGTGGGGTGGGGGAGTATATGTTTCAGAGGGTGTGAGGGTGGGATGTTTCGGGGGCAGTTGTGAGGAGGCAGCCAAAAGAGGGCATAGAACTGTGTATGTCAAGCCTTACTTGATTTCTGGTTGATAATCCTCGTAGCTGAAGAACAGTGGCAAGAGAATTTAACATTCATGTAATAAAATAAATAAATAACTAAATAAAAATAGGAAAGAGAGTAAACTTGCAAATAAAATGCTAACAGGAGCAAAACAAATGTGTACAAACATGCTACTTTGATGAGTTCAATTCAAGGGTGCCAGAAGAAAGGGAGATGAGATTTGAGAAAGTAAGACATAGATGCTGTGTTCATGGGAAATTTATATAAATTTTATAATCCATTATTCATCTTTTGAAAATGTGTAAATTCCTTAGATGAGGAGTCTCAATGTTTAACGACTATGAAAGCAGTAAGTTAGCACATTTGATGTAGAAGAAGAAGCTAGAGTTTTGTTTGGGCTGGTCAGACAAAAAAAAATACTATGCAATGCCTTTTGGACTTAACACAATCAAAAATGCCATAAAGTTCAATAATACTCGGCCAATATGATTTCCCTGAAAACCCACTCAATTACCTCCTATGCATTAAGCTATTACATGGTTGCTAAACAAAACAGCCATGATCACATTACTTGTTGAGGCATATCTCAAAATTATTGAAGGAAGTGGGGGCATTATTGGGATTATTGGGTTTTGAGTTCCAATATTTATGACATTTATGGGCGTTCATTAGATTGTGTGGAGATGATAATATAATTGGTTTAGGCCACTGGTTCAGAGGAACAGAATGACATGATTAAGAGGAGGGTTCCCAGTTTAATGTGGAGCCTCTGAGACCTAGCAGTTGGTGTGTGTGTGTGTGTGTGTGTGTGGGGGGGGTTGGGGTGGTCACAAATTACATTATCAGGAAATGACTATATCCTTCGGTCAAGGCACAAGACAAGAGCAAACGAGCAAAGAGTGCAGTGCTCTGATGTGGATGGGGGTGTCTCTGTAACCTGGTGTCTATAGATGATTGAGTCTGCAAAATGGTCTGGTGGCGATTGAGTTGGGGTGGGTAGATGGGTGGGTGAGTGTGTGTGAGTGAGAGAGAGAGAGAGAGAGAGAGATAGAGAGAGAGAGTGAGAGTGAGTGTGTGTGTGTGTGTGTGTGTGTGTGTGTGTGTGTGTGTGCAAAGGAGGGTTTGAAATCACAAACCCAGCTTTGTGAAGGAGCTGCAGGTGCTGCAGGCGATTACCCAGCATGTTAATCTCCCCTTACTCCCTCCCCAACACACACACACACACACACACACATACACACACACACACACACACACACACACACACACACACACACACACACACTAGAGGCCAGCAGTGCTGCGAGGAGCCGAGCAAGCGCGTCACAAAGTGCGCGCGTCTTAATAAATGGGCCAGGTGTGGGGCGAAAAATAAATGATTTATGAAATTGCCAGGGAGCCATTAGACATCATTTTCCCAGGTCTGTCTTAATGACCTGTTGGGAGAAGGCACTTCATCACTGTGATTGGTCCCACGGATGGGGCCGAGTACGGCAACAAAAGGAGCCAGCCCCCCCCAAAAAAAAGGAAAAAAAGAGAAGCGGGGGGGGGGGGGGAATGTGAAAAAGGAAAGGATGAAAGAGAAAGGAAAAGAAAATATTGACCTCGGCCCGAGTAGAAATTGTTTCACTGAGCATTAATTGCTTAAAAAAAGAGAGATCAGGAATTCTCCAGATGAATTGTCCAGTTTCAGGGCGGCTGCGGCAAGCTGAATGTTTAAGCTATTGATCCCCCCAGCACGACCGAGGGGTGTTTTAGCAGGCCTGTTTTAAAACTGCGGTTGGGCAATGAATAGTTTAACACACGTGGAGGTTAATGATGCATCGCCGCCTGACTCACTGCTAAGCATGATAAACAACCGCGACCGCCGTGTCAAAATATCATTCTCCCCTAAGGATGGCAGTTTTCATTACCTATCTCGGGCAAAATGCTATTACAATTTAACTATGATTGAAGAATAAGAACGACTTTTGAGGCCGTTTTACCATTTCTCAGTGATGCACTTACAATGTGTATGTCGAGCCTATCGCATGCTAGCTAAACATGCATGCAGTTTGTTTTTGTAAATATGTACATGCATATAAGCATCTTATGTGTTTCTATTTTTGTCTCCATGTGTACACCACATGTCTGTGTGTTCTGTTGTGTGTGTGTGTGTCTGTGTGTGTGTGTGTGTGTGTGTGTGTGTGTGTGTGTGTGTGTGTGTGTGTGTGTGTGTGTGTGTGTGTGTGTGTGTGTGTGTGAACATGTGCATCTAGAACGTATGCTTGATGCATTTTGCATGTTACATGTCTACAGTAGTATTGAAGAAATCGCGTTCAAGGAAACCTACAATCACATTTAGATTCATGCCCAAACTTCTTTCCATTGAGGGGGCACAAGTAATTACAACTCACTAGCGCCTTGCACTGAAGTGTCTTTCTTCTTCAGTGACAGACAGGCGGCAGGTTAGAGGACACCAGAGACGCTTGTGGCGTCGCACGCACACCACAAAAAATCCTCCACAAATAAGACTTTGTTCATCAGCATTCAAGGCTATCTGCAGCTAAACATTTTTTTTTTTGGTGTGATTTCTTCTGCTTGGAGACTATGTAGTAGAAGCATGTGTGGTGTAGCACCTTTGGAGTGAACCGAATTGAATTAGCTGTAATTTATGCTGAGAATGATCTCAAACCCTTGGATCTGCATGTGAATGATTGGAGTAATTGAGTTAGTGGGTTCAAATTGGAGCTCTGCGCTTTGCCGCACACCTCCAGATAGAATACTAATAAATCGCTCGTGAAGGGGTGTGGGGGGTAATGTAAACGGCATCTACAAAACAGCAGGATACTAATTGCTAGACTAAGGGTGCGCTTCTAAAAGGAGAGGAGTTAATTCTTGAGGCTCACATATTCCTTAACTGTGAGAGAAGAAAGAGGTGGCTTTTAAATCTCCTCACTATAGGTATGTCAATACGAATGACGATTTTCTGAGTGATTTCAATTGGGCGTCTCAATACATGCGTCAGAGCTCTGAAATTAGTGCTTGATTCAGTTTCTCAATTTAGCAACTGAATTTAGTGTTATTTACATGGAACTCTTCATCACTGAAATGATTCATAAACTCATTTAGCTCCTTTCAAAGCTCTGAAAAACAAAATGTCCTTTAGTAAAAAAAAAATAAAAAAATAGACTTTTGCTTTAAAATCAAACAGCAAGACTGAGGAAGACGGGCTGAGTATTGGCGGCAGAGCTATGAAGAAATGCCCACAGTTGGCATAAGAGCACAGCAACTCTTATTTGCCAACATGAGCTGGCCATGCTATTCTGCTCCTCTATGTCTATATACAGTGTGTTTTGTGTGCTTCCTTTATTTAACAAGTGTCTGCATGTACTTGTAAAACATCTTTGAGTGAATGATTAGAATGAAAGACAAACTGTCCTTAAACACAACACACACACACATACACAGGGGAACACACACACACACACATACACAGGGGAACACACACACACATACACAGGGGAACACACACACACACACAGAAAAAAAAAAACAAAACAAAAAAAACACACAATGAGTCCTAAAGTCATGTCTATAATGACGGGACCAAAACACACAAAAACCCCAAACACGTAATCACTGTATCTTACCAGTGCCACTCCACAATTACACAACCATCATAGTAACGGTAGCTAGACAAACCAGAGGGGTTGCAAAGCAAGCAAAACATGGCAGAAAGAAAAGAAAAAGAAGCACAAATCATGCATTAGTGATCAAAACAGGAAAGCATAATTATGTAATGTAAGCATTCATGCAGTCAGAAACATCACATTGACAGCAAACAGGTATTTTGTTATGAGTGTGTGTGTTTTGTTTGTTATGAGTGTGTGTGTTTTGTTTGTTATGAGTGTGTGTGTTTTGTTTGTTATGAGTGTGTGTGTTTTGTTTGTCGACCACATTGGATTCCCATTAGGACAGAGGCGGAGTGAGAACATATGAGCAGTCTCCATATGTGGCTGTGTGACTTGTCAACGTGTGCTGAATAATGAATTCTCTGTGCATGATATGGAGTTACAGCAGAGAAAGCAATGAAAAAAGAGAGCAGGGGCAACAGCCATGACAAAAATCATTTGTTGATTTTGTTGTTTTCTTACAGACGGACTCAGATTTCATTTATCCCATCTAGCTCTTCTACTATCCCGCTATCCCTCACTCGTTTACACAATCACGCTCTCTTACTCGCATTCTCATTCACTCACACTCCCTCTCTCCCTCCCTCATTCCCCTTATTTTCTCTCCTTTCATCCCTTCCTAGTCTCTCTTTATTCACATTTGGTCACTGATTCATCTCTCTACATCTTCCTCATCTCTCTCTCTCTCTTTCCCTTCTCCTTGGCTACATCCATCCTGTTCTTTCCCATCAGACTGCTTGCCTGTTGTACTTGAGTGTGTGCATTTCTGTACTTCCTCTCCTGGCCCTAGGGGTCACAGCTGGTGACTGGGGCGCTGCAGGGCCACGCTGGGGCAACTCAGCTAGCATTAGCGAGGGACCCGGCAGAGCCCAGAGCCAGTGGGTGTGTCATTAGCAGCTTCTGGTGCCTGCCCTCCTGTGTGCGTGCACAAAATTCACTAGCATGCACACACACACACACGCACGCACACACACCCACACACACACATACACACACACACACACG
>PYXC01000721.1:395000-412500 GCA_015244755.2 Tenualosa ilisha | reverse complement strand
GAAGTCATGACACAAACCACAATAGGACTCACAGCGGACTGACTGAACGCAATTGCATGCATTTATATATATGAATGAATGAATGAATGAATTTATGAATGAGAGAAACACTGACAGCCAATCAGAATCCAAATCCACTGAATTTGAAAGGCAAACCATGGCTATTTCTGAAAAGACAATCTATTCTGAAGGTCAGTGTGGATGAGCACTAATGTCATTGTAGTTATTATCACATCAGTTAGCATGGGCAGTGTGGACAGGTTTTCAAGGGGGGGTTCCTCTGGGGTCACATGGTCTGGAGTGTTTAGCGGGGTTAACTCACCATGATGATCAAGGTAGCAGGGCCGATGAAACTCCAGATGAAATAGGTGTCCAAACGCAGCCAGCAACTGCAATGGGAGAAGGAGAGAGAGAGAGAGAGCAGGAGACAGAGGAAGAGAGAGTAGGACGGGGGGACAGAGGAGAGAGAGGGAAAGAGAGTAAAAGCAAAGAAAGTCAGAGAGGGATAGAGAGATGGAGAGAGAAAGGGAGCGACAGAGAGAGAGAGAGAGAGAGAGAGATTAGTCTGATGCGGTATACAGCACTGCTTGTTTGAGGGCATAAACACACGTTGATAAGGAGTGGTGGTGTGTGTTTGGTCTAGTGCAGAGCGTTTGTAGATGCTTTGACAGGGATCCCTGGGGAGGTAGCTGTGGCGAGTGCTCTGCTTTCAAGTGCTGGTGCCTGACCTCTGGCCCAGATTTCCTCTGGGGAGAAGTGGCATCGCCGCTCGGGAGGATATTACAACGCACAAATGGACTCACCTGTCTGATGTTAGGTGTGTACACTGAGTGTATGACTTGGGTAATGTGCTCTGTGTGTGTGTGTGTGTGTGTGTGTGTGTGTGTGTGTGTGTGTGTGTGTGTGCGTGTGTGTGAGAGAGAGGGTAAACGACATGGTGTTCCCCTACTTTTGTGCGAAACATCAACCCATGTTGGAAAAAATGGGCCACCAAAATGGAGCCTCGCCTTGGGGGACGTTTGGAAAGAGCGTTGTGCCGCTCCGCTAGGCTATTTTCGTTAGCGACGGAATGCGCTTGAGAATAGCTTTGCCTTTTTCCGCGATCACGGCAAACCGCTGCGGTGCTTGACGTGCGAGTTTGTGTGCGAACGCCTCACGAGACAAAACATGAAGTTGAATCATGACCTGTGGTTAAATTATTAATCGTTTCATTTCCGCCACATTAGACAGACCTCCATTTTTGGTCCCCGATAGAAAATTATAGTCCCTTCTTTGCTGCCATTCAGGAAAACAGAAAGACATAATAGAGGTGGCAAAGGATTAACGGCAGTGCAAGATATTTTCACTGAGACTAGAATACAAGCATTACTGACAACAGCACAAGGTTATTACAGGAATCAGGCAGTTGGAGATTTTGAAGTAGCAGGGAGAGAAATTTGATTAGGGAGGTGAGGTATGATATGTAGTTTCTTCCAATAAAGTGAGATTTTCAAAGCAAAGAACCCCCTGCCAGATGCAATGGATCAAACACACACAAACACATACACACACACACACACACACACACACACACACACACACACACACACACACTCTGACACTCTGCTGCTTATGACAGAGGTTTCTTCTTTCTCTTCTTTAAAGGCATATCTATTTCTGCTTATGTGACAGGCTGCATAAGATCCTTATGCTCAGAAGCAGAGAATGCATTTGTGTGTGTGTGAGAAAGAGAGAGGCAGAGAGAAGGAAAAAGAAGAAAGAAGACGGCAAATCAGAGAGAGAAAAGGGGAGACAGAGAGAGAGAGAGAGAGAGATATCTCTTCTCAGTAAGACATGAGAGGCAGGGTCTGACTTTTTTGTTTTTGCAGAGAGCCAAATTCCTTGCGTGGGGAAGCTGCTAAGATGATACTGATAGTCACTAGTGGGACACATCCCTTTCACTCAAAACAGGAACATTCCAGAAAGAGTAACACAACAAATCCCTCTCTCACACACACACAAACACACACTCTGCCCTTAATAAGAAATTCGGAGTCAAGCATATTCTCCAAGCGTAGCGCTACATTTCCCATCACACAAGCTTCTCTCTGATGCCTGAATCGTTCTCTCTCTCTTTCTCTTATTGTCTCTCTCTTTCTCTCATCTGTCAGAGAAAACAGCAAGTTTGTTGTCTTCAGCACACTCCCATTCATGGACTGTGTCATGAGGAACAGCGTAACTCTGGCAAACAGATAAATATATCCTCCTGGCTTCACCGTTTAGTCTCGTCACATGTCCGTGTTCACAGCCATATAAGCCTGTACTAGCATCTGATGCTAACACCTATAGCATGCCTGAGAATGCTGGTTAGAGAGACAGACACATGACTCAAGAAGAAAATGTTCATATGATACAGGCAAGGATGGCTACTACTAAGGATGGATATTACTATTCCAAAAGTTATAAATGGGTTGGCCACTGAGTGGCTGTTCTTCTGGTTCTCTGGTTTCAATAAGAACCAGCACATTGTGGTTCTGAATCGTATTGGTATTAAATGATTTACATCAAAGGTGCCAGGTCTTCCTCTGTCTGTGTTACAGTCCATCAGCTTCTGTGCCTCTACAGGCCTACAGATACACAGGGAGCCGCATTACAGCTTTTGACACACATACACACACATAGAGATATGTACACCACACATACACACACACACACACACACACCACACACACACGCACTGTTCTCTCCTGTAATTGTTCCTGTGCTGGCTGGCGCCATTTTAATTATTCACATGATGCTGTGGCTTGGCCACTGGCAGCTATCACCTCATCCATCACTAAGAACTACAGCCTCCCTGCTCCTGGGCTTCCTGTCCAATGCGACTTTTAAAGAGGGTGGGCTGTGTGTGTGTGTGTGTGTGTCTGTGTGTGTCTCAGCGTGTGTGTGTGAGACAGAGAGTGTCTCTGTTTGTCTGTCTGTCTCTCTCTGTCTCTCTCTCTCTGTGTGTGTGTGTGTGTTATACAGTGTGTGCATGTGTGTGTTTGCGAGTAGGGAGGGTAAGACCCTGACGCGCGTGATAAACATCTTGTGCGGTGAACTGCTGATGCTGGCTTTCATTATTTCCTGATTCGGTGCAGATTTACACCTGCAGGTTGAACGGCGCTTCTTCAGCGCAGTCAACAGTGGACTTAAAAAAAGGCCGATCTGGAAGGTGGAAGGAAAAAAGGGGGTGATGAGGAGGGGAATCGGTGATTGTTCCTCAAGTGCTTTCCCATAGTCCGCGGTAGAATGAATACTAATTGTTGTGCTTCTCTCTCACCGCCTCCATCTCTCTCACAATACCTCTCACACACACACACACACACACACACACACACACATACACGCGCACTCTCCCCCCACTCACACTCACACACATACACGCGCACTCTCCCCCCACTCACACTCACACACATACACGCGCACTCTGCCCCCACTCACACTCACACATACACGCGCACTCTCCTCCCACTCCCACTCACACACACACACACACACGCGCACTCTCCCCCCACTCACACACACACACATACACGCGCACTCTGCCCCCCACTCACACACACACACACACACACACACACACACACACACTCTCAATCTCTCAGTCTCTAGATCACTGTATTTCCTAATGCAGGGCATTCCAGCATTTCCATCTTTGGAGGTGAATTAGGCAATTAACTGGAATTGCTTGGTGCACAGCTTGTTATGGAGCTTGTAAAAATGGGGTGGCGTGTGTGTGTGTGTGTGTGTGTGTGTGTGTGTGACTGTGCCGCGTTTAATATGCAGCAAGCGTATCCCACCATAGCCTTCTTCAGCGGATTGGATTAGTCTCCAGTTCAATGGCTTCTTGAGATGTTCCGAGGATGCCTTTTAAGTGTAACAGGCTTAACAACCACCATCGGGGACAACTCCGCTCCAAAAAGAAGAGAAGAAATTGCACTGGTGACACAAAACATTGTTGGATTTCTGCACACAAAATGTAGCTAGAGTACAGAAAATCAACAAGGAAGGGGTTTAAGGAGGGTAAAAAAAGACTTCCAGAAAGTTCTGACTCCTATTAGAAAAATGAGGTTGGCGCAGGCAGAGATCATTGGCGATACATTTACTCATTAGCGACAGAGTCCAAAACAAACAGCATGGCAGGCGAAAGTCGTCCAGACAAGCGAGCGGATGGGCAATTAGTTTGAGCACCAAACACACACACAGACACACACACACTGCCCGGCGAGATGGAGAAGGGTCTGCTCTCCAGAGCATATTTCAAACCAGACCATGCAGCATATGTCTACCCTGGACGAACAACGGTCCACAGCAAAAGGGTTCAAACTCCAACACCGCAGGGGAAAATACCATTTTTGTTTGACCGCAGAAGAAAAATTAAAAGAAAGAAAGGAAAAAAGAAAGAATGAAAAAGTAAATAATAAAAAAAAAAATACATGGAGTGATTCTCGACAGGACCTTTGCTAAGTGCTTCCAGGTGGACCACTTGAAGCGAGACCAAGAATGGCCGTGAAAAACATTAATGCAGCATATTCATAAACAATTACGTCAAAACATAATGGTTTGCATACAGTCTGGGTCTGGGAACTGAATGGAGCGTAACTGCAACTACTCAAAGATGCAAGACAAATGATGGAGGAAGGGCGGGGGGGGGGGGCACAACACAATCTAAAACGCATGTTGATAAAACGTTGATAAAAAATCCTGGCGCGCTATATGACGCTTTCTTGAGATGTGACATATTTGGCGAAGTTTTGATTACTGTACCATTTCCAGTCGGGCTGCTTTTCCCCCTCAAAAATGTGATGTGAAAACATCGAGAACGAGACATAAATATTGAGAGGTCCTGGCAGTAGACAATTCACAATAGCAGAATTGTCTTCCAGTATAACGGGTGGATTCATTCATCATCCAAGATTCAGTCGGTCCTATATACACAAGATATTCGGGGGAAAAAGCCCTAATGACCTAACGACCCTAAAAACTTTCAAGTGTGCGCCTGAAGTGCTCATTTAAAGGCAATCAGATGTTCTTTCCTTCTTCCTAAATGACAAACTGACAAGTTTACTCAAACTCGCAAATGATCGTCACACAAATTACACTGATGACACTTAATTAGAAAGCCTGACTCATGTGAAACTGAACTTGTGCTTGTTAACACTTTCTGCAAATACACACTGAGGTAAAGGCACTGCTATGCTATTACTTTATATGGGAACAACACTACAGATGCTACCACACCACACTAAAAACACTGCAAACTGTAGGCACGTCTGTACAGCTTGGAGTAGCACTGCAATGCGTATATGCACATTGAACCTATTCAAGAGGGGACATTCATAAATGTTTATCAGCTACATAAGTATTATGAGCCCCTCACAAGGCTAAAGATACACAGTTTGTGCACTAGATTATAAATATGTTCATGCACTCTTTCTCAAAGTTCAGCTCAAGTGTTCCAAGGCTTCCCAATTCACTAAGGGTACTTGATTCATGGCTTTCAAAACACAGACTTCCCCGGTAGGCCGGAGGCCTGAGTCTGCCCTGCCTACACACAAACACAACTTTCCACTGCTTCATTGCGAACAGTAGAGCACCACAATAACTCACACCCCCCCCCACCGCACCACACACACACACACACACACACACACACACACACACACCCAAACACAAAATCACACGGCACATTTAGAAATATGCAATGGCACACCCTCAGGGAACGCACACAATCCAAAATCCTAGACTGTTCTGTATAATAAGCTTTTCTGAAGTGTTGCTACCTAGAAAGGCACCTCGACTAAGCTTTCACCCACCCCACCACCCAGGAATCCTTGGATTGGCTTGTGGAAACTCACACTCGGTCGGTGCCGTAGCTGCGGTAGTCGACGGCGGCGGAGATGGCGACGATTAGCGCGGGCACGCCATAGCCCACCATGTAGTAGTATCGCCGACGTGAGTGCTCACTCTCAAACACCTCCACCAGCATGACGTAGAGCTGCACGCCCTCCAGGAACATCCAGGTGAATGCCGCCAGGAAGAAGAAGTGGAGCAGCGCGGCGAACACCGCACAGGCAATCTACAGATGGCGAGAGAGAGAGACAGGGAGAGAGAGAGGGAGAGAAGACGGAGAGAGGGGAAGAGAAAGAGAGAGAGAAAGAGGGAGAGGGAGAGAGAGAGAGGGAGGGAAAGAGAAAGAGAGAGACGGAGAGAGGGAAAGAGAAAGAGAGAGAGAGAGAGAGAGAGAGAGAGAAAGAGAGAGAGATGGAGAGAGAGGGAGAGAGGGGAAGAGAAAGAGAGAGAGAGGGAGAGAAAGAGAGAGTTAATCATCATCATCACCACAACCCTCACAACACTCACCACGGGTTATCCGCAGATAGAGTGTGTGTGAGAGAGAGAGGACGTTGATGATTGCGATGATCATCATCATTGTCATCATAGCCATCATCACCTCAACAGTTACTGCAAACACAGCCAATCTAAACAGACATGGAGTGGAAGGTTATCACCACTGGGGTATCATCATCATCATCATCATCATCATCTGCAAACAGGAGCTTCTAGAGTTGTTTTGACAGCACTGAGCATCCTCTGTCTAGGATCTGGATTGAAGAGGTGGACAGTAGACTCTGAGACTCTTAACAGTCATGGGGGCCGGTGGTGTTTTTTTTTTTTTTTCTCCACTAGGTAGGTAGCGCCATGCTACGCTACGCTACGCCATTTCAATCATCTAAGCGAGTTGTCAAGTGCTCCTCAGACTCCACAGGCCCATCCATTATCAGTCCAGAGACAAGCAGAGAGAAGCGGCTCCTCCACGCGCAGAGCAAGCAGTCGTCATGGCTCCCGTGAGTAAACAAGAGTGAGCACAAAAGACGCGGAATAAGTGTGTGTGTGTGTCTGTGTGTGAGTATATATAAATATATATATATATATATATATATATATATGAGAGACGGAAAGTGAATGAGAGAGAGAGCACAGGTGGAATAGTAAAGACTGGTGTGTGTTTTTATGTGTGTGTGTGTGTGCGCATTCACACTTGTCTGAACAAAGTCAGAAGAGACATGACTCTAAAAATCAACAACAGTTCACATAATGGTGGCATCCACGAAAAAAAAAAAATTCCACATTTTCCCATTCCTCACAGATTGTCACGCCTGCAAAAGAAGACTGCCAGACACTATCATTAACGACGCGTCAGAAAGACAATGGAGAGGGTTGATAGATTTTGTGATTACAGTTGTCTTCGTGCAATTAAACACCATAATTATCATTATTGTCATCAGTCTAATCATCACTGCCATTCTCGGAAAAAGAAATGAAGAAAAAAAAAAGAGGCGGGGTAAAAGACAAGAGCAACAGCACTCAGAGGTCTACCTCAAGTCAAATCTAAATAAACAACACTCCAAATACATTTCTGAATGTAGCAATGACACTGAGGGCAGGTTAATCAAACGCCTATCCATAGGGCTACCACTTCCCTTCCACTGTAATGTAATTGCAGTTGAGCTAGGGTGTTTAATGA
This sequence comes from Tenualosa ilisha, assembly GCA_015244755.2. Taxonomy (NCBI): domain Eukaryota; kingdom Metazoa; phylum Chordata; class Actinopteri; order Clupeiformes; family Clupeidae; genus Tenualosa; species Tenualosa ilisha. The sequence goes on along the minus strand of PYXC01000721.1, from coordinate 404,957 downwards.
AAGATAATGATTCCTCCTCCAAACAGAGGGGGAAGTAGGACATTATGAACACTAACAAAAACTGTGCTAATTGATACAAGAAGAAAACACGGGGTGTAATCTGACCACTTAATGAAGGAAGGAATTAGCTACTGGTAAAACCCCTGATTCATTCTACAGTTATATTTGAGCTGGGTGATGTACAGCATGTAGAATCTCATTACAGTCCAATTTTAGCTGATTAAATTTCACGTTAAAGCCACGAGTATATGAGGAATTAAGTGCATGTTATTTTTCATCGACTAGAAACACCAGCGTGTGCTTTTCACTTAAACCTCAACTTCAGCGAACCTGCAGATTCTCTCTCTCTCTCCCCCTCCCTCCTCTATCCTCTCCTCTCAAAGTTACTCTTCAGCCATCATTAATAGCTGTTATTATTGGCTCTATGGGACAAGCACTGCAGTGTTTTTTGCCCCCCACCCCAAAAGTCATTAAACTGATTCAATTAATCAGCGTTAGGGTTCAGTGCTCGGACTCTACGGCTGTGGAGTGAGCAATCTTGAAGCCGTCTACTGATTGGATCCCTGCTGTTGCACGGAGACAGTTTACTGGGCAACAGGACCTTAATACAAGTGTTTGTGCTGAATGGACCTTCGCCATGTGTTTGACCTCAGAAGCAGCAGGGAAACCACTCAACAACAGCATCAAACCATTTCATTTCAATGTCTCCACTCACTCAAAAGAAAAAATCTAATCTTTAAACAAAGTGTGAAAGTGTATCACAGCCCATGCTTTCTGAAAAAAAAAAATATCTGCTTAAATATGTATTATTATTAATATCATCATTTTTTATGACTGTTGTCTGGCTGTATCTACTTTTGAGGAGACAGCAATATTGATCTACAGACACAGAAATGACAGAAAAAGAGGGGTTTAAATTGTCTGTTGAAAACAAAGGTGACTGCTGTCATTAAGTGTCATTTTTTGAGTTTTTGAAATGCAGACTTTGGAATGTAGACATTACAAAAACCAAATGAATGAAGTGTCATTAATGTTCATGATTCATGTCATATCATGTTTATAACAGACTCATGAGACTCATGCAGACTCACCCTTATGTAGACCCCTTCAAATAAAGTGTTACCAAATAAATATGTTTCCATTTCAATTAATAAAATAAATCCAATATTTAATTGATCTTAACACTGCAGAGCATTTCCCTAACTAGGGCTTCAGGGTCATAGCATATAATGCTGCTGATTCGCCTGCAGTCAAATGGCAGGTTGATCGGCTCGAGCGTAAAGAGACAGAATCCTTGGACGGCTGCACAACATGGGGGTTATCGATCGGCTAAGTCTGATCATCCCACCCATTTAGAGATCTGTGCACTGCAGGGGAACAGCCAGGGGCACAGGGCTGGCTGTCTGTGTGTAAGAGTGTGTGTGTGTGTGTGTGTGTGTGTGTGTGTGTGTGTGCCCACAGATACATGGAAAGTGGAGGGGAGGCAGAGAGAGAGACAGAGAGATGGTGTGTGTGTGTGTGTGTGTGTGTGTGTGTGTGTGTGTGTGTGTGTGTGACAAAGAGGTACAGAGAGAGTAAGAAAAAAAACACCATCTGCCAACACATTTCACCTCCATGATTTTAGTGCCAAGAACTATCAAATACAGAGCAGAGCTCCCGAGTTTTCAAAAGTGCACTACTACCCAGCACCTCTCCCAAGGTGTGTATTACAAACAGCCCACGTTTCAAGTATCAATTCATTTTAACAGGCACATTAGTAGACATTAGTAGACTAGGCTACTAAGTCAACTAGGTCTGCAAATTGCAAATTACTGCAAATTACTGCTTCAGCTCAACATGCATCCATCAACTGACAGCTCTATCTCTTGCTGCGTCATTTAAACAGGTGAGATCATCTTCGCTCACACTGGGCAGGGTCATTTGGTCAGCGAAGTCTCCTATTTCCGCACTGTTCCTTCACTCAAACAGATGGACACTCAGCCTTTGTGAAATCCAAAGTCATGGAGATGAGTTAACAGCTTCGGCCACAGAGCTGACTCAGCAAAATGACTAGCCCCTGACTGTACGTGAGACCATTTGTTTTTTTGTTTTTTTTTAACACCCCTCCTCCTCCCCTTCTCTTCATCCCCTCCTCTTCCTCCCATCTGTATTCACACCCCCCCCCCCGCCCCACAATGCATTTTTGAGTGGCTCTAAAGCACCACCGCATTAACTGAATCACAGCTGGCGCGATCGAGAGGAGGGGTTATTTGTTATCTACAGACGGCTCGTCCCACGTTACGTTGCGTCTGTAGTCAGCATAAAGTAAACTGTAACTGGCTAAAAATGGATCGGAGCCAAATGCTGTCTGGCTTGATGTATGAGAAGATGGTGATCATTGGGCTCAGCAATAACAGACATTAGGCGAAAGTGGAGACGATGCGTGGGCATGGGCTGGGCGGGTGGGAGTAAATAAAGAATGTTGAAATGGTTCTTGTATTGTACTCCACTAGATTGCTGTGAGTTTATGGGTGGGCCACAATAACAATTCACAGAGTGATTGGAGCCTATTTAAAAGATGCCAGGAGACAATCTGTAGTCTGTGGGTCCGCAGTCCTCTTCATGTCGATGAGATGGAAACAAGCATGGGCGCGCGTACACACACACACATACACACACACACACACACACAGTTAGCCGAGAACACACACAGACAGAAAGAAGCGCGCACACTCAGACACACACACACACACACACACACACACACACACACACACACAGATAAAGACACACAAACGCGCACACACACACACAGGCGCAATAACAATAACAGATCAAGGCCTTAATACAAATACACTCTGGTAACGGGGTGCGTTTTCTTTGGAGAGAGTGGTTCCTAGGAGTGGACGTGCCCTTCAGCAGTAGTGGTGCATAGCATCGGAGAACAGGCTCACAGAGCTCTCAAGCTCTGGTTCGTCGATAAATTGCTTTCTGGGAGCCCGGCCTGGACGCTCGTTGCGAGAGGAGACGCTGGCTCAAACGTGAAGGGAATGTTGAGCAAGTGGGAGAGAGGCAGCGGGCGAGCAAGCAAGAAACTTGGAGTATTGTGCAGCTCTGTGATGGGAGAGATGATGTGTGTGTGTGTGTCTCAGCGAGAGAGGGGGAAGTACTGCTCCAATTTCCATTATTAATCAACATCCAAAAAAGGACACTGCAATTCCAGAGTCATGAACCGTGAAACCCTTACAGTTTGTTCCCTGCTTAATCCCAAGAGCTCAGCCCTAGTCAAACTAAGCCCTGTCTCTTGGCCAGTGGGTCTGGATCCAACAGGCCCTTATATCTGACACATGACATATTCACAACAGGGGCCTGCACTACTAAACAAGGTTACTGGTTAACCCAGGTAGCTTTGGGAGTTACCACTGATCGCTAAAAGAACCATCCATTGAGCATCACTTGTTTCTGAAGTGACATGTTTTTAGATCCGCGGTTACTTCAGAAGTTACCCAGTTTAGCCAGTAACCTGGCTTCATAGTATAACCCCCTGGTCTGTAACAAGCTGGAAAAAAAATTAACAAAGCAAACAATAGTGCAAAATAACGCACACACACCAAGAGGATGTGTTCAAAGTGACTTAGAGGTGTGGGAGGTGGAGGCAAACGGAGGGAAGACAGTGATGTGTATCAGCGTCTTGACATGTTTTGTTAAACACATAAAAAACACATAAAGGCGGAGCGAGAGAAAAATAGCGGTGAGATGTAAAGAGGGAGTAAGAGAGATGAGAACAGATAAGAGACAGAGGAAGAGACGGGGAGAGAAGGAGAGAGAGAAACAGAGTGAGAGAGAGAAATGCAAGGGTGTGTGTGTGTGTATGTGGGTGTGTGTTTGTGTGTGTGAGTAAGTGAGTGAATGAGTGAGAGAAAAAGAGAGAGAGAGAGAGAGAGAGAGAGAATGGAGGCAGATCGAAGAGATAAGAGAAAATATATGTGTGTGAGGTGGATAAAAAACAGATGGAGAGAGTGAAAAAGACAAAAAGACAAAAATTAAGTGGTGAAATGTAGGGGGAGGGGGGAGGGGATGTTGACCCCCAGAGGTCACATTTCTCCCTGCGGGTCGGTGCTGTTGATTCATCTCCTCATTATTCTTAGGCCCTCCACTCTACCTGATGAGCACAGGCGTGTTCACCGTACTCAGCCTGCATGCCTTACACGGCCGCTGCAGAGATCACTCATGGATTTCTCACTCCTGGCGAAATCCTTCACCATGCGTTCCTTTTTAGAGCAGCGTAATGCCCTAAACCTGTCATTATGCTGCTCAACAAAACCATGCGAAAGGATTTATCGGAAAAGACAAGAATATCCCGACATAAAAGACGAGAACAATGGCAAAATACCAGTCCTCCTTTTTTCTCATCGTGCCAGTCTATCAGTCTATCATTTTCTAACAGTCTATCTTTCCACTCTGATCTGCTGAGCCATGGAATATGAAAGAAAATATGTGTTAAACCTGTCACATGGTAGGCTTGATAGGCTTAACATACAGATCCATATTATCATATAGATTCATATAGCAAAGGGATGACGAGAAGGGTTCAACATAAATAAATGAATTACAAGTAACTTTAACATCTACCAAAAAAATAAGACAATGAACGTATATATTATATCACAAAGTATACAAAATGAAGTACCAGGTAGCTAAGGAAAACAATGACATATATATTGGTCCATGTAGTTTTCCAACGCTGCGGCAACGTTTGACGCAAAAAGCTACACACAATGTACCGCAATGCACTACTTCCACACTATACAATCTGAAGTTTAACACCTGTGCCACTGTTATAGTGGCATTAAGATTCATATAATTTGAATTATGATTTGAAGTCAAAAATTCGCTTCCCGTAGTTTAAATTAAAAAATGCAGATGCACATATTCAGTAATGATCAACAATAATCCATGTGGCACTTCAACTCCACAGAAAGCCTTTACGACACAAACGTTTGCAGCCAAAACACCACGTCAACAAAAGACGATGCTGCTCTAAGTGCACTTACGGGCAGGTCGGCGCGGTTGATGCCAACGAGGAAGAGGGACTCGGCGATGAAGAGGCTGACGCAGAGGTTCTTGTGGATGGTGTTGCGGTCGCTCTGCAGGCCGCGGAAGAAGCAGAAGGTGAAGATGCAGATGAGCAGGCAGACCAGGGACAGCAGGATGCCCACCCACGTGATCACGTCCAGCAGCAGGTCGTGGACCGGGTCTGCATTCTGAAACAGGTGGATGGGAGAGAGAAATTTTTTTTTTTTTTTTTTTTAAAAACAGGTGGATGGGAGAGAGAAAAAAAATACATATATTTTTTTAGCAGGTTGTTTAGGGAAAAAGATGGGGAGACAGGTCAGGAAAAAAAAGAGAGTGAGAAAGAGAAACAGAGAAACAGAGAAACAGAGAAAGAGAGAAAGAGAGAGAGAGAGAGAGAGATTGTTTGTTCTGTGGTGTACATATATCTTTATGTATACGTGTATAGTGTGCGCTGTACTGCATGTTTGTGTGCTTGGCATCGTGTTCTGGAGCGGGTCATCAACTGAGGAAATTTTTTGAGTGGGGTGGATGTGGCACTTATTGAACCCTATTGACTCAAGAGAGAGAGGGAGAGAGACAGTTTAAAAAAAAAGCAACAGTGAAATGGCTGATTGCTATTGTGGTCTAACATGCCAGGCCTGTGTAATTTGTGTCCCATTCACTGTTTAAAGGGGAGTTAAATTGTAGGCAATATTCACATTCTAAATGAATGAATGAATGAATGAACGACTGAAAGGAAAATCTCAGTGGCTTTCCTGCTCACAATAGTCATCCCTTCAGTGCCACACAAGCTAAAATAAGCCTCTAGCCAATGCCTGTTGTACAGCAATTACACTGAACCCCAGTGTCGGGGTAATAGTCCAATTTGTTACATTTGGAAAAGCTGCATCTCTGCTGCTAGGCTCTCGAATGGCAGCAATTGGTGAAAACACACTCACTGTCGAGTGCGCATTTCAACTGATGAGGGGAAAAAAAACGCCTGCAAACTGCCTATTCATCAATCATGTAGATGCTGCACAGCTAAACTTGGATAAAAACAGTATCAAAGTCAACATGTAGTACACAGTGCATAATGTATCACTATTATCATTAAGTACTTCACATTGTGAGAGTTGTGTGAGTTGTGTGAGTTGTGAGAGTTGTGAAAGTTGTGTGATCAGAGTGGGGTGCTTAACCAGTTTTTCTGGATTGTCATCATGAAAAATATTATAGAAATCTCTGAGCCAACACTATTTGAAGTGTTGGAGGAGCGTATATGAGGGCCCTACATGCTGTCTAGTTCTTACACTGCGTCTGAGCTCTAAAACAGATGAATGTTTCCCTGAGTCACTAAAATCCTATCGCCGACCAGTTCCTAAACAATACGGCGGCAAGACTTTTAACTTTTACAGTTGCTTTTCATCAACGCTTCGGTTTCGCCCCTGGTTATAAAAGCGAAACGCAAAAAGCAAAGGAATCTGCTTGGGCAGCTAGTTTTCGGCCTCTAAAGAGAAGCCCACAGCTAGTAAACAGGAGTATTTATACGGCACAGGCCTGACTGGACTCCCACTGAAACGGTTGGTGGAAAATTTACAGGGTTGTGTGTGCATGTGTGTGTGTGTGTGTGAGAAAGCACAGGGGAGAGCATAATCAGCCCAATGCAAGGAGTTGATAGGCCACCAAACTGACCTAAAGATGTGTGATCAGGCTTGTGAGTATGATGATATATGAGTATGATCTATACATAATGTGGCCTATATATATATATATATGAGTTTTTATATGTATGTAGCTATATTGTATATGAGTATATATGAGTATAATGATTATATATATATGTAGTGTATGTGGCCTGGTGAAGTTGTGAAGTTACCCAAATAGCAGTCTTTTGCTTAGGAGGCATAGTGTAAATTTAGCATGGCTCCTTGCTGACTGCAGGATTCACAGTTCACAAGGAAACCGGGAACTGGGCGCAGAGAAGATAAAGGGGGAAACAGCACAAAAAATAAACGTGTAAACAAAGACCTAAATATGTATGGGAAAAGCTAGACACAGATTCTTTCCACAGATTAAAGCATTCATCCTGCAGAGGAAGAATTTAGCTTTTGCTCAAAGCGCAACGGGAAGAAAAGTATAAAAAGAAAGAGAGAAAAGGGGGCAAAAAAAAAAGAAAAGGGAGAACAATTACAAGAGCATCTGAAACATCTGCTTCCAACTAGCCCAGAGAATGTCCTTCAACACTACGTGGATTTTGAAAGCCTGCCTTCCGACACCTCATCTCCAGTCATGTGAGCCAGGGGATGAGAGCGAACAATTAGCTTCCCACAAGCTTTGCCAATTAGGAAATCAGAGAGAGAAAGAGAAAGAGCGAGAAAGAGAGAGAGAGAGAGAGAGAGAGAGAGAGAGAGAGAGAGAGAGAGAGAGAGAGAGAGAGAGAGAGAAATCCCTCTGATTGATTAGACACAACTCCAAAAATTCTTTGGGCAGCACAGAATGCAAATCACTTCCTCCGCAGAGGCATCCGCCGTGTCCCTCTGGAGTCCCATTACTGGCAGGGGGGTTGGGGGGAGCGAGTCTGTCTCTAACTGGGGAAATATACACACACACACACACACACACATACACACACACACACATACAACACACACACACACACACACACACACACACACACACACACACACACACACACACACACCACACACACACACACACACACACACACACACACAGCACTCCCAGTGGAGCTCTGGAGGGGCCGAGAGAGCGGAACGCTGCATCTCTCCAAACATCTGCTTTGCCTGGCCACTAATGAAGGCACGGCAGGTGACAAGAGGAGGAACATTGTCTGTTGTTAACGTATAATGGCCCACGTAGTGACGAAAGGGCCCTCCAAGCGTGTGAGTGGGGGATGATCGTTTCCTTTACATAGAGGGTGGGACAGGTGGTGACAGCAGTGCTTGCTTTCCAGATACAGAGAGACAAAATTAACTGACAAACTGGTGATGGTGTGTGTGTGTGTGTGTGCAGGTGCGTGTGTGTTGGGTGGGTGGTGGTGGTGGGGGGTATCTGTTCGCCGCTCCGCCGCGTACGCGACAGTCCTTGCAGATGATGCACACAGCAAATATTTTGCTAAGGGAGAAAATAGAGCATAGAGGAGTGTGTGGTGAGGTGGGGTGGGTGGGGGATGGCTGTCTGGTGGGTGGAAAAGGCATAAGGGGGGGGGGGGGGGGGGGGCATGGTTGTATATCTTTTGCAGATACGGAGAAGACGCTCTAAATCAAAGGTGGGACGGAGTCAGCAGAATTTGTCGGAAGGCCAAGGCTGGAGCAGGCACCATTTCTGAGCTTAGCTGCACTCACACTCACACACTCTCACTCTCACACTTTCTCTCTCACACACACACACACACACACACACAAACACAAGCACACAAATACACAGAGCTCCCACTTTACAGAAATCCATGACTCTAACACAAAATCTGTTTGAACAACCAAACGCAGCCTTAAATTCAGTCCCCGGAAGAGGACTTCAGTACAGTTATTTACTGAATGCTCCCCACAGTATAAACCAATTTGTCGAGCGGCCTAGTAGTTCTGCTTTCCTTGACACAAATTCAGTCACTGCAATGGAAAAAGTCTGTCTTCATCCATCACCGTACACATGCACAGACTTTTACTTGTTTTGTTAATTTCATAATTCATTTCCTTCTGATTTGTATTTAGATGAATTCATTTAGATGAGTTCAAGTTTGTCGTTTGTCTTGTAGCAGATCTGCGGCTCCAGTTGTTCTCCTCTTTAAGAAGATGCTATTTTGTTCATTTGGTGTTTGGGATTTGACTGAGGGACAGGGCTAGGGCAGTGGTGGTGGAGCAGTGTGCAGCGTGGCTAGGCTAGGCTAGGCTATGCCAAGCAAGGTGAGCCCAGGCATGCCCTGGCTTGGTGGTGCGTAGACACTAATCTATCAGCCTTTGGCCTTCAGGGGGGGTCAAGTGGAGATTAGCGTTTGGCATTTGCTTGATGGATCTACAGCTGTGAGCACTCCCTGCCCAGTGCGGGGGGGGGGGGGGGGTGTGTCTTTGTGTGAGTGCGTGTTTGCGTGAGAGAGAGAGAGAATGAAATTAGGTGAGCGTGTGTGCGTGCATGTGGGCAGAGACAAAAGGAGAGTAAGTGTGATTGTGGGTATGTGTGTGTGTGTGTGCGCGTGTGTGTATGTGAGGAAGAGCAGGGAGAAGGGGAGAGTAAGTGTGATTGTGAGTACAAGTGTGTGTGGTGTGTGAGTGTGTGTGTGTGTGTGTGTGAGAGCAGAGAGCGTGGGAGGTGGGGAGAAGTAGGAAGAGGAGGGTGGGTAGAGAGGAGGGTGGGATGCCGGTCGGTCTGGGATACCTCCAACCATGACCCTCCGGAAAGAACGGATTTTGGACCCACGGGCCAGAGAGAGGGAGAGAGTGAGTGAGTGTGTGTGTGTGTGTGTGTGTGTGTGTATGCAGGAAAGCGTGGGCCTTGGGAGAGTAGGGTGTTTGGCTCCTGCTCTCCTACTCTACACGCTCCAGCAGCTTCTTCTATGGTGGTGGTGGGTCCTCATTTGCTAGGAAATTCACCCTCCATGTCTGGATGACGAGGAGGCAGGAAATAAATAAGCGCGCACACACACACACACACACACAGGGTACAGAAACGCTTCTGCACATTCAATTTGGTCTCTGGCTCTTTTTCCTTATACTTCCTTCAAACTCACACAAAGACATACGTGCAGCCACACACAGTGATTCACAGATTCACTCACTCACACACACACACACACACACACACACAGACACACACACACACACACAACATGCTGCTTCCATTCCAAAGAGATGCAGCGTGAGATTGAATCCGTTTCCTGAGCTCCTACACCAAAGATGTGCAAGTCCAAAC
>PYXC01000721.1:385000-390000 GCA_015244755.2 Tenualosa ilisha | reverse complement strand
TCAGAGGGCACAATAGCCAACGAACAAGGCTGTCAGTGTAACAACGACAACCAGTATTGAGACACACACACATGCGCACACACACACACACACACCTTGGAATAGTTGCCGTTAGCTGAGGAATGCTTTCAGCACTTGCCTGATTAAAGTCACTACAGGACAGCGAGACAACATGGCCAGAGGTCAACAAATAGCAGCAGGAAAACAACAACAAACAACACAGCCAAACAACAACAAGAACATTAATGCCAACAATAACAGTGACATAATGACAACAAACACTTATTTGTTTTGACAGGAAACGGCAGTGCTGGGTCCAGTACCCCCACAAAACACACACACTGACACTGGCACACACTCTCTCTCTCTCACACACACACACACACACACACACACACACACACACACACACACACACACACACACACACACACACCATTCGCTACCCAGTAACTGTGCTATACTTCCCTTGACACCCGACCCCATTGAAGATAGCCTTTCTGTCATTTCTAACAAGCAGACATGAATGTTATTACACTGATTAAAGACCCCAAAAGATATTTCAGTGGTTTATGATCCACCAAATACCTAACCTACGTACTGTATATCTGTGCCTGTATGTACAAAAAGTACTTTAATTCTATAGGGCGTCATATGCAATGAGCCTTCACTGAAGGCACAAACACAGACATCACAGAATGTCAAAAACAAATGAAAAATGATTAATTAAAATCCATACCAAAAAATAAGATCAACAAGAAAAGATGATGAATTGATTAAGATATTCACAGATATCCACAGACATATGGATTAAAGCTGTGTGCTATTAAGAGATTACATTTTAACATGCTTATAATTACTACCTAGGAGAGTGTTGAGAACCTGGATCACCGTGTCTCTGCTACACAGACACACCACACACACACACACACACACACACACCACACACCAAGCTAATGAAGCCAGATACACCTCAGTTCAAAAGGTAGAGCCCTTGACATTGCGCTGATCTGCACTTTCAAAAGTGAACTCCAGAAAGTTTCCTTGCGATAATAAAACAGTCATTAAGGGAAACCCCCCCCCTCCCCCTCAAAAAAATGAAATAACATTTAAAATGTCGGCCATTTTGAATGTGCTAGCACTCAGGAGAGAGCAGGCACACATAGGAGTTGTATCAAAAGCGCCTTGGACTTTTTCTGTGACTCAAATGGGCCTGACAGGTCAATTACAAATTCAGCTACTCATGCCAATCAGTGGATGAAGGGAGAAAAAAAAAAGAAAAAAAAGAAGAAAGAAGAAAATAATCTTTGAAAAGTGAAATGTGGAATGGGGGAATGGTGTCGCCGCGGCGGGTGTGATTGGAGGAGCTTGCGGGGTGGGGTGGGGTGGCTGCAGATCTAAAGTGCAATTTTCAAAATCGCACGTTATGATTGGCACATTTAGTGGTCATTTTTATCACTGCCGGAATGCCAATTCCACTCGGGGATTACAAAATTACCAGGGCACCACGTGGCACACAGTGAGCCAAATTGAATGAAGGGGGAAAAAAAAGTATTGAGAAGATAAGAAAAATGCACATACAAGAAGTAGAGCAATGTGAAAGCGTGCGCGCACACACACACACACACACACACACACACACACACACACACACACACACACACACACACACACACACACACACAGTTATGGTCCACTTTTGCAAACTCTCCGGCCACTTCCTGCAGTTATGAGTAGAGAGCAAATAGAGTGGGAAGCAGATATGTAAAGAAATGGCAATTCCCAGTCCTCCCCAGCTCAGAGTTTCCACTCCACACCCCTGCTAACACCCCCCCCCCACCCCGCACCCCCGCACACACATCCATTTTCCACCCTTCTCTCTCTATTTCTGACTCCCTCTATCTCACTCCATTTCTCTCCCTCCCTTCCCTCCCTCCATCTGCCTCTCCTATTCTGCGCCACATAGCCTCTCTCTCTCTTTTCTCCAGTCTTCTCTCATCTTATTCTCACATATTCACTTAGCCCATCTTCAAAGCTGCTCTATGTAGCTATTTAGAGTTGTATTTATATTCTAGAAATATAGTATGTAATGTATATATGCTACATTCGCTATACTATATAAACAAAATACATATTCTATACACCTCTTTTTTATTTTCTTCCATTTTTGTTCTCTCTGTCTTTCTCACTTGTTTGCACACTGTGTGTCTTCTTCTTCATCTCTCTCTCTCTCTCTCTCTCTCTGTCTGTCCGAATGACAAACAGTGGTTCACACTGTCCAGCCGGCCCTGACTCTGGGTAGCCGCTGGGGTCCTTAGGGGTCCTCGCCGCCTGCCAATTGTGGACAGGCGCCAGCCAGGACGGCCCAGCTATAGAGTCCTCATTCCACGCTGCCAGGAAGTGGCATCAGGGGAGGGAGCCTCAACTTCCTGTGACAGAAGTAATCAAACTGTCTGTCACCCACACTGGCCACAAACGTTCCTCACACTCCCCAAGGAGGCACTCATCATGCTGTTCCATTGCTCTCTATCTCTTTTCCCGTCCTCTCCTTCACTTCTCTCTCTCTCTCTCTGTCTCTTTGTCTGTTGCACCCTGTAATTCCCCCCCCCCGTCTCTTATGAATTCTCTCTGACATCCTTTCTTTATTAAACATTTTCATTTTCATTGACTCCTGCTGTTTTGCTTGCCTCTTCCCCCCTCCACCCCCTTGACTATCTCCTTGCCTCATGCCATCGCCCTCCACAGCATTCCCCCTGGAGATTGGGCAGTGACAACGCCACTCCGCTCCACTGCACGCCACAAAGTAGGGGCCATTCTTTTGAGTGACAATGCTCACAGCATTTCCCTACACTTACTTCTCTCTCTCTCTCTCTCTCTCTCTCTCTCCCCAGCGCCTACTCTCTACCCCTCCCTTTCTTCTGTCAGTCTCTCCTGGTGGCGTGTTTGGGTCATATATTTTGCACATTCTTTTTCTGTGGCTTCTCTCCCCAGAAGTCTGGCAAGGGTGTATGGACTTCGGGGGTGCCACAAAGGAGTGTGGGCATGTCCACACACACACACACACACACACACACACACACACACCACACACACACACACACACACACACGCACAAACGCACGCACACACAGAGACAGACACGCGCACACGCTTCAACCTCCCAAAGAGGTCGAATAGAATATGCAAATGTTACTTTCAGGCTACATGCAACTCTTGCTGCTCCTTTCTTATGCTAACCCGAGCCCTTGGAAAGCAGTCTGACTGCGGCAAACATCACATTCCCACCCCACTGCTTAACTGTCCCTGTCCATCTAGTGCAGGAGGAGGACAAGTAGAGGAGAGGGGGGAGGGAGAGCGAGAGAGAGAGAGAGAGGAGGAGGGTGCAAAAGAAAGCAGAAGAGGTGGAGGAAAGAGGAGAAGACGAAATGCAAGGGTAAAGTGAGGAGAGAAGAGGAAAGTTGAGGGAGAGGAGGTGATGGTAAGAGGAGGTGTATGTATGTGCGTGTGTGTGTGTGTGTGTGTGTGTGTGAGGGTGTGTATGGGAGAAAATATGGATGGGCAAGAAGAGGAGGTGAGGAGAAGAAAGCAGAGAAGGTGGAGATGAGGAAACAGGACAGTAAGAGAAAAGAAGAGAAGAGAGTAGAAATGACAGAAGAGGAGAGAAGAAAGAAGTGGAAAGAGGAGAACAAAAAGAAAGAAGAGACGGCTTTGGGAGGGAGTAGAGGACAGAGAAGTAGCGGGAGGATGAATGCAGAGAAAGCCCTGTAGGGTAGAGGAATGAATTAAAGAGGAGAGGAGAGAAAATGAGCGAAAATGAGAGGAGAGCAGAGGAGGTGAAGAAGACAGGCCAAGAGAGGCCAAGTTCTGTGGCAGCCAGTGCCTTCCAATGCAGCTGGGAACTCAACCAAGCTCTCCTGCTGTGATGCCGAGCCAAGCTCCCAACGCCCAGCTCACAGCAACACTCAGAGATAACACGCTCACAAAATGCACCCCAGCGCGCCCCCGACACCGAGGTCAGTGGCTCTGGCAAGCACCTCCAAAGAAAAAAAATCAGTAATGAGTGTTGGGGGGGGGGTGAACACAGGAGAGTCTCATCCCAACCTTCACAGCCCCTCTCATTCACCGGAGCGCTGCTCCACTGGAGCCGGAAGGAATGACAGCATGCTTCTCTGAAACTGATGCCGTGTTTGTTTGTTTTTGAAACAAACCTCCTCACTCTCTCTCTCTCTTGCTAAAGCATTTACAGAAATACTAGAAAAACATATACATAGAAATATAGAGCAATATTCATGTAAGTGTGCATATACATATACAATATATATGTATATATATACACATCCATATACACACAAAAATAAAAACACATAGACATTGAAAACATTTCACTCTTCTCTCTCTCTCTTTCTAGGTAGGAAGCAACATGAACTGGAGTCTTCCTGTGGCCTGGATCACACTGTAACAAGATCCTCGTCCCGGCGCTCTTAGTCATGCAGCTGCACTCGGAGAAGCTATTGCCTTAGTGCAAACTGCTGTGTAAACAAACCAGAGAGGACAAATGTCATATCATCAACAGCAGCAACTCCCAGTGGCGGAGGCTGATGTCGGTGTATTCAAACTCTCACCCACCTGCAGAGAGACCTCGGCCCTGCGCTATGACATCACCGCTCGTTGAGTTTCCATGACAACGTGCGAGAGCCTTCCAAACACAGGTATACTGCATGGTAACCAACAGTTACAAGAAGGCCGTATAGCGCAAATCCATATAACACAATTACAGCTTGCTTTATTAGGCCGCCTTTTCTTCTGGCCCAGTGTGTGCATGGAGAACTAGTGTGACTAGTGTGGGAGGTGGTCAGGCCAAAGACTTAATGAGCTTGGAAATGGGGTCTCCTGCTCACAATGTTGTGATGCACAACATGTAGAGAAAGAAAAACAAATGCAGAGGCTGAGAACTAAGACTAAGTTGAACTGAGAACAAGCTAAAAGGATAATCAAGGGGG
>PYXC01000721.1:357500-380000 GCA_015244755.2 Tenualosa ilisha | reverse complement strand
CTGTGACTTTGGAGGAACCTGAAAACAATATCAAAGGAAGAAAAAGGACGGCTTCCTGACAGTGATGTGACTATCAGTGTAATGCCAATGTAATGCCATGCTCTGGAAATGTGGAAATGCCACATCTACTTTAAAGCTGGAGGAGAGCTGAACAGCTGAACCTACTAATTTGCTCACTCTATCTCCTTCATAATGTAAGAGACTGTGCCCTTCACACATGCAGAAACACACACACACACACACACACACACACAACACACACACACACACAGGCACATATTTGCCACAAATTTACCTTAACGCATGCAAATGTCCTTGTTTGCATTAGCACAAGCGTCAGCTGCTAACACACAGAGCATAATGCACCTCTGAATGGTTCTTGAGCACAGGGACTGGGATGGCTGTTATTATGTTTACTCCCCTGCTCTCCATGTTTTTATGTGGCTGTTCCAAAGAGATGTCACCTTGCATAAGTGCTTATATGTCACTGCTCACAGCAAACGCATGGCCTTGGCCATACACAAAACGACAGCCCAAAGGGAGACACACACGCACACACACACACACACACGCACACACAAACACACGCACACACACAAACACCAAGCCCCATTTATTTCAAGGACCACTGCTCAGTCCTTTGGACTATGGGCTCGATAAGCAGACAGATAGGCTCATTAAACAGATCCATGTTGTGTGTCCTCACCGTTTCGGCCATGTTGCTTCAGGGTGTTGGCAGACAGGTGAATGGAGTTGCCCTGACCGCCGCTCTGTGGGAACTTGAGGTCAGGCAGGTTGCCATCCGTGCTCATACGTACCACTTCCAGCTCTGGAAGAGAAAATAAGAAATAACAATTAAAATCTAAACAAAAACAACATGATTCCATTCTGGACCCTCATCAATTTGCCGACAGACAGCACAGCTCCACTGATGATACCTTCACCATCACACTGCATTCCTCCCTGACAAATCTGGAGAAGGACACTTATGCAAGGATGCTGTTTGAAGACTACAAATTTGCATTCAACAACACACAATGCATGTGTATTTGCATTTATTTATTATTATAATAACAAGATTTGTTTATGGTTAGAAGATTCTTGTTCCAAAGTCATTGTTGTGTGTTTAGGAGATCTGTTCTGCCCTGTCACGTTATCAGGAAATAACCTGTTAAAGCATAGTATAGTCTGGCCTCACAGAATCTTGCGGATGGGGACTGAGCCTCAAGGTGCGTACGCAAACTGCACCAGACTGAAACCAGTCCAGACTATATGGTCAGGAAATGAACTTAAACAAATAAGGGCACCAATGTTTCTCCTGTATTTGGTCATCGTCTCTCTCTCCCCCATCCTTGCACAACCACACAACCACAGGCCAATTCCCCCAATGCCTCCATCCCCTGGTGAGTGGTAAACCTCTGAATTAAGCCCTTGCTGTTGAGTTCGAAAAGTTCCACATCGATTTGCATTCACCGGCGCGCGCCCTGGCTGGCATTAATAGCGGGCCGCATATTTTGCCTTGTGCCGTTATTCACTTTGGAGCATGCGGCCCACGGGGTACAAGGCATGGATGATAACGGCCAATCCTGGTTCCGCTGGCACAGACGCCTCTGAGTCAAAGGAATTTACCCCCCTCTCTTGCCCCCCCCCCCCCCCCCCCAACTCGCCAGCCCGCCCGCCCGCCCACACGCTCATCTCGTCGCTCAGTGCCGCCGGAAAGCTTAAGATGGGCTGCAGGCGCAGCAGTGGCGCCTGTAGAAGCTGCAGCGCCCGTGGGTGCATTCAAAGACGGGTTTAAATAACACGCTAATCGCCAGAAATCTGTTCGTGAGATTAACTGTGTGCCGGCACACAAACTGCAGGCACAGAGATACATAGACACACAGGCATACTCTCGCACACAAATAAGATGTACATCCCAATCTTAGTCGCTCACACAAGCAATCTCTCTTTCACACACTCAATTTGTCCCCCCTGTTTCCCAGACTCACACACACACACACACACACACACACACACACTGCAGCTGCCAGAGCACCAGATCTGCCGAGTGAGAGCTCTTGCCTTTGTGCTGATAACCTGTAGCTGGAGGGAATAAACAAAATGAACCGAGTGAGCATGTCAAATAAACCTCCCACCCATATTCGACATTGAAAATGAAAAATCTAATATGACACACTACCCTGGTCCGACTTTTGTTGTTCCTCCCGCCACCACTCCTTAACCCGAGGCTCGCGCCATCCGTCGCTCTGCCGATTTACATGGCACGAGGGGCACCATTATTTTTGGGATGCAAGCATGCTCTCGTGCCCACAAAAAGTGCCGCCTGGGAACTGCAGATAAAAAACACAAGCCCTATCTCCCCACTAACTAAGCATGGCCAACGAGGGCTAAAGGCGTGGTAAATGTGTCAAAGTGCCGTGATTAAGCAGCACCACCATGAAGGATATAAAAACACATCCATAAAGGAGTTTGTCACAAGGGCCCTCCTTATTCTCTCTTTCTCCCTCATATTCCCTCTCTCCCTTCTTTTTCTCCCCCTCCCCATCCCACCACCCCACCCTCACTCTCTCTTCCAACTGGGCCAGAATCTCTTAATGCTAGAATAAATGTGTGGCCAGATACCATAAATTCCAGTTTTTAATATATAATTCCCCAATGCTGGTCTCCACAGCTCCAGATCAACAGACCTACATTTTTTGTGTTTCCATGGTAGCTGTAGCCTCCTGGAAATCCTCCTCTTTAAGTGCAAAGATAGGCTTCTCTCTCTCTCTCTCTCTCTTTCTCCCTCTCTCTCTGTTTTTTTTTTGCCCCACCTCGGGTACCCAAAGTTCCTCACTGGCTCACAACCTCTCTCCTGTGTCTTTAATGCTCTCCAGTGGAGATTCACCCTGCAGTCCTACAGTCTGTTAATGCATGGCAAACTGCTGAGGTTTTAACCCAGATTATTTACAGACATATGCAAGGCCCGCTACTGAAAAAAAAGAGGCGTATATGTATGTATATATGCATACGCATATTTTTTTTTAAACTTCTGTCCTAAAAATGTTTCCAGTTCATGCCAAGGCATAAAAATGTGTACAGCGCTGAACACAGATTAATGCGCTTGCACCAAATGGGCCAAAGTTTTGCTCAGGAGAGCACCATCTTAATGAGTCTAGACCCTGTGCGCAGGCAGATATTAGGCATGCTTTTCTTTCTCTATATTTTCTCCCTGATTTTTCCCCCCTGAGCTAAATCTATCCAAGTGTGTCCAAGTAGCTCACTCGTCCCCGCACCCAATACAACCGAGCCTTTGAACAACTTTGCAATTTAGGAGCCATTATAATGGACGAGGTAGCACATAGTGCTTATCGCTAATAAAGAGAGAAGATGCATAAAGGGAAATAGCCCTTGGCACATTGGCAAAAACGTCCGCCTGAGGCTGGTGAAGCCAATGGAAACCTGGCGCGAGGCCAGCCGCCCAACTGCCGGGGGCCTTTAAAAACCTAATCTATGGTCGTCCGGTCAATACAAGCAAGGTAGCCGATGGAGCTCAAATCCGATAAAACTGCAGCCAGTACAGGAGGGGCAGGGAAGAGATGGTCCATTGGAGTGCAGTAATTAACAAGTGTCCGCAGGAGGCGGCAGCAGTTCAACGTCCGGTCGAATGGTAAGCAGTAACTTGTGCTTCTTCTGAGAAACTGGCAATGAAAAATCTCAGCAAATTGCCTTGCTGGTGTGGGTATTGGGAGAGAGAGAGAGCAAATCGCTAGGCAGTGGGAACACTGGCTATCAGCATGATTATTAGCCGGTGTTTTGCTGGCATCCAATTGAATGCCATGAGACAACGATTCAAATATCTCCCAGATGATTCTCCATGACGCCCGCAGAAAAAACAGAAAAAAAAGAGAACAGAACAAAAAACACACAAGCTAGATGCCAATTTTTTCCCTGAAATTCATTTCTCTGAATAAGCAGCAGGGTTTGTTTAAAGTATCGAATAATGATCAACTCTTCTGCCAGCTGGAGGGGAAAAAATGAGGAAGTGAGATCTAATGAGATGTAATTAAACAAATGAAATATTCACAGGCCATCAGCACGGCCAAAGGCTTGCCACCCATGCAGTGCTGAAGCGAGCAGAGAGAAAGAGAGGTCGCTCTTTAAGGAAAAAGGAATAAAAATAAATTAATAAAATTGAACTACTAATTAGATATCTAGAGGATTGCCATTGGAGCATTCCCCAAGAGGAAGCTTTTTTTTTTTACCTCTGAAACTACTTCCCAAGCTAGGCACTGTCACCTTACTTTTGCACATCAACTTTTTGAAGACTTATAGTTTCAATACACGCATTGCTATTCTTTTAAATTCCTGATGAAATGGAGGAGATACAGTTAATGTGTTGGCTATTTTTCACTCTTTTGCAATTTCTTGTTCACTGCAGCCAACAAAACAGAGGGATGAAATTCACAGTAAATATGAAAGAATCTACACTGTAGGAAGTCGAGGAGGGGCTCCTTTTGCCAAGAGGGCAACTCACGAATGTTCTCGGTGTTCTCCTGGACGATGTCTGTCTTAAGCAGGTTGTCCGCCAACACAAAGGCCCCCTGCTCCACTGTGTCCAGCAGCATGGTGGCTGCCCTCAGTTGCTCCCCGGTTGACAGCTCCTTCCACACCGACTGGGCCTGAGGCTGCAACAGGTTGTTCACTGTCTCCACCATGGCCTACACGTGGGAAAGCATAACAATTAGCACTCGTGCTAACAGAGCACAGCATAGCATTAAAGCTAATGCTAACATCAGGACATAGCATTAATAATAAAAAGCTGGTGCTAGCACCAGTTACCAAAAAAGAAAACAACAACAACAACACACCATTAAGGCTGCGGGCTGGAGAGAGTGATGACATGACGTGCAGTATGGTGAGATATCAGCATCATTCTCAAGATGGGAAGCGATGCCATGCTACCGTGGGGCTAATGAGTGACATGCCACAGCAGTATAAGATAGCAACACTTACCCTGCACAAAGACAAGGCCAACATTTTCTAAAGCCACAACATTATCCTTCAGTTTGGATGTGTTGCTCACCTGCTCCACAATGGCTACAAGCACATAGCTTTCCTTGCACACACACTCACGGTACACTGGAAGAGATCTCATACCGTTGACAAAAGCTATCTGATTTAAAACCGATTACGAAAAAAGCTCTGTCAAAACAGAACATTCTGTACTGCTGTAATTTATTGCTCTGAGTATAAGCGTGTATGTGTGTGTTTGTGTGTACATGTGTGTGTCTGTGTATGTGTGTGTGTGTGTGAGTGGGTGGGTGTGTGTCTGTTTGTGTGTGCGCGTGTAGTGGCATAGCTAATTGTAGCCAGCCTGTGGGGTATGCCTCGGTAAAGAACGGACTTCCTGGAATGGGAAGTGGTTTTTGTGGATTTGATTTTGTCAGAGGGGGCAATGGAAACTGAGGAAGAATTAAACACACACACACACACACACACACACACACACACACACACACACACACAATCTCTCTCTCTCTCTCATGCACACGGAAATCATAATATTCAAATTAGGGGCCAGTGGCTCTACTAAAGTATTTTGTTGTTGGACACCAAAGTTACAAGCCTCCAAAGAGCAGCTCATTACCTATTAATACTCTTTAACCTCTATTATCCAACCCGTTCCTGCCATACATAGCCCAATGAGAGCAAGGGGATAGAGAGAGAGAGAGAGAGAGGAGAGAGAGAGAGAGAGAAAGAGAGAGAGCAATTAAAGATTTAAAATGCCAATAGCAAGCTGTATGAGGAGAATACTAATTGGAAGTACGATTTGTTTGATCGGAAAAGAGTCCTGAAGAAGCTAAAGATGTTGCAGAAAGGATACAAACAGGAGAACCCCCAATTAGCAAATATATTCACTTCCACACTTTCACATTCTGCCACTTTCGATAACAATGCAGACACAGAGAGAGAGGGAGAGATAGGAAAAAAAACAACTCTAAAAACAATAAAAACACACTTGAAAAAGAACGAAAACAGTTGTCAGTTGCATCACTGCACATCATATTTGAATTGCATCAAAGTCCTTTTCAACAGATTTGCGAGCAGAGAGAGAAAAAAAAGGTAAGGCTAAGCACATAAAGGCTGACATTAATGTTATGGAACCTTCTGGATGTACACAGAGCAACACCAGAGTGAGTGTCTTGAGCTACTCAGAGTGTTTGAGCCCATAAGAAATCATGAAAAGGAAAAGGAAGTGATGTTTCTATTGCTCATCTCCACACACATCAGGACCCGGAGGCACCTGGGGCAGACGAGTGTGTGGGGTGGAGGAGATGAAGGCCTTGCATGGAAAGAAGGGGAATCTGGCTCTGACTGATGCCTTCAATCCTTACTGGGATTCTCCATGGCCGTGTTCAGAGAGGTAAATGAGGTGACTGGCTGCTGTGGATATACATGTAGGACACCTGATCCTCCTGTGTGTGTGTGTGTGTGTCTGTATATATGTGTCTGCCCTCTAGAGAGGGAAAACACACACACACACACACACATACTAACATTTGTTTATGTGTGTGTGTGTGTGTGTGTGTGTGTGTGTGTGTGTGTGCATGTGTGTGTGTGTGTGTGTGTGTGTGTGTGTTAACATTATGCTTCTGGGCCAGATAGACTAGGCAATTGTCTCCCTTCTCTCCTCCTCACATGGAGATGAATGGGGGTGGTGGTGGGGGGGGGGAATCAAAGCATGG
This sequence comes from Tenualosa ilisha, assembly GCA_015244755.2. Classification (NCBI taxonomy): domain Eukaryota; kingdom Metazoa; phylum Chordata; class Actinopteri; order Clupeiformes; family Clupeidae; genus Tenualosa; species Tenualosa ilisha. Next base: position 373,269 of record PYXC01000721.1, on the reverse strand, counting down.
CAGCTGGCTGCGTCTCCTGCACGGCGGCCACCACCGCACTGGCGAGATGGCCAGCCTTTTCATGTGAAGCCAGGGATGAAACATCCGCCGTCTCTCCTGCCCCTTTTCTCCACCACCACCATCACTACCGTCGCCGCGGTGGAGCCTTTGATGTGATTATTCATCAGCTACCACCCACTTCTCCGGCTACGCCTCTTGACACGAGCGTGAGGCATGCTGCGGCCGGACCTCTCTTCATTAGCTCACTGCCACCGTCTCAGCCTGCTCTGGTTTGCAGATTACACCAATCAGGAGACATTGGCAGAGAAGTCAGGGAGCGAAGGAAGGGATGGAGAGAGTGAGAGATGGAGTGGGAGAGAAAGAAAGAATGAGAGAGAGGGAGAGGGGGATGGAGAGAGAGATAGAGAGAGAGAAAGAGAGATAGTGTGCACGGGGTGGGGGTGGAGGGGTCCTTGGAGAGGAGCACTACAGTGTTATGGAGGCCTAGGAGAAAGCAGCTATGAATACAGAATGTAAACCTCTGCAACACAGTTGTCCTCGATGTGTCCTCACAGTCGTCCAATTCTCTATGCATTCACTCACCCATTAGTTCATGATGAGAGAGGACACTCTAGAGTGTTTATGAAAAACTCAACTTAAAAAGGGTAGACAGCAGTGGTGATGTTACTGAGTAACAATGGAGCGAGCCTGACTCAGTCCCTGAAATTTGCAAGGGCATGTTGTTTTGGAGAGAGAAGCGTCTGCTAAATATCAGTCAACATTAAAACACCAAGGAGACAAAGGAAACGAACACAAAAAACACCCCTCCTCAGGTTTGCACAAATGTTATTTTCTAAGCTAGTGAATAGATGGGCTCTGAATGAATGATCCTTTATGTATAAACAAGTGTGTACAAATTGAATCAATGTCTGGACAAGCAAACAAACTCCAGGGGCTTCATTTATCAACCATACTTAAGCACAGATCTGCGTGTAAAGGGTGCGTACAGCAGGGAGTGCGTTGTCAGTGAGCATGATTATTTGACTCCACGTGTCTGAAATTAGCCTATGTTAGAGAGGTTATTCATACCATATATGGTTAATTTGGGGTGTTTTAGGATGCAAATTAACCTGGGTGTGCAGAGCATAGTGATTTAGCAGGTGTGGGATTTATCATTGCGGATCACTAACTGATGTGCATATGACCAGCCTGCACATGTTTGATACCAATTTTGCTGTACTTTTGCTGCACATTTGAAATTTGACTCGGACGACACAATTTAGAATATTTGCTACACACTGTTGATCAATGAGAGCTCAGGAGTCTTCAGAGGTAACGAATAAGGATATAGTCAAAAATGAGACGGATTTTCTTTTTTTCCCCCTATATGGCTGATATATACTGAGAAGACTTACTGAGACATACTGAGTAGACTCAGTAAAAAAAAAAAAAAAAAAAAAAAAAACAGCTTCAATCAAGAAGCACAAGAAAACAAAAGGAGTAAAAATCATCTTGACTTCTTGTTATTGTACTTGACCCAGATGAAAACAGCATGATTAAACATTCCCATCTAACGACATTAAAGAGAACTGAGTCAATTCCACAGCTGGATAGCAACACTGCTGCCATTACGATATGGATACGTCTTAGCCATCCAAGCAAAGCAGTGCTCAAGCCACAATGAACCCGAATGTAACAAGGCACAAAATTTAATTTAAAACAATCTTGTGATTAATGTTTGCTTTTGTGGAAACGTACCAATTGCTTCAAGGAGCCACTCAAGTTAATTATGTCCCCCACTTCACTTGGAAACGAGACGACATACATTTGTCTTTTAGACAAATACAGTGTAAGGGGTCTGCCTTATAGTGCCATTTTATACCAGGCATCTGATGAAATTGCTTCATAATAAATACAGTTAAGCTTGCAGGACATGATGTGGAAAGCGAGTCATTATGGTTGAAAATCCAATTCCAAATTTGTTAATTAGTAACACAAGACTCCACTATTTGCAATTAAAATCATCAGTATCTTTAATGTAATGCAATAACTTCAGACATTAATAAAGCCAGTCTAAACCTTGGTTTTCTGGTAGGTACCATCACTGTATTCACAGTAGTGCCATATTAAGCACCACCTAAATCAGACTGAATTGGATTAACTGTGGCTGAGAGAGGAGCTGAAGGTGTACCAAGGGACACATCTTCAAGAACAGATCCTGAGTGGGTCTGAAAAACTATTCAGTATCACCAGCTGGGCAGTTGCAGGCCTCCTGATTAGGGCCTCGGTCTATAAGGGAAGAGCGGCTGGTTTGATCCCCAACCAAATGTAGGTGGGTGGGAAGAGTGATTGAACAAGTTACCTAACCTCCACTGCTACAAGGGCAGGCTGCCCTCTGCTCCTGGAGTGTGTGTTCACTCACTGTGTGCTGTGTGTTTGTCACTAATTTGCGATAATATGGGACAACTGCAAGAGACCAAATTTCACCAAAGGATCACAGAATATATATTGCACTTATACTATACTTTCCCTGCCCGCCCTTGACTAGAGCGGTGAACTATGAGCTAAGAGCTGGGTTTTGCAATACATCTTCAGAAAGTGATACAAAGGTCAGAGAGAGACAGAGAGAGAGAGAGAGAGAGAGAGAGAGAGAGAGAGAGAGGGAGAAGATTAGCTATTGTTTTTTCTTTCTTTTATTTTTTTTTCAAGTGTACCCAGTTTGTCTCGCCATGACGCTGTCAGATGCCTCTGCAAAATAAGTTTTCCACTCCTCTGGGGATATCACCACATACACACACACACACACACACACGCACACACACACGCACACACACACGCACACACACACACACATATATGCACGCACGCGCGCACACGCACACTTACACACACACCACAACAACAAACATCAAACGAGTCTCTCACACACACACACACACACACACACACACACACACACACACACACACATTTATATAATGCGGACACATGGCCGGGGGAGGGAGGGGGGGAGGAGAGGGAGGAGTAAATGAGAAAAAGAAAGGGAGAGTGAAGAGGAAGCAGAAAAAGAGAGAGACACAGAAGAAGAGGATAAGGAGTGTGAAGGAGAGACAAATGCAAAGAAGGATGCTAAAGAAGAACACACAGAGAATGGTGGCAAGAGAACACTGAAAAACACACACACACACACACACACACACACACACACACACACACACACACACACACACACACACACACACACACAGACTTGGAGGAGGTGGTGGAATAGAAAAGGAGGGGGAGAAAATAGGGAGAGAAATAGAGAGAAAGCCAGGGGGATATATACAAGTGTTACAAAGACTTTAAAGCAAGGGGTGGGCTCATCCGAACAGATAGACAGCCACTCAGTCTGCCCAACACACACACACACACACAGACACACACACACACACAGACACACACACACACAACCAAAACAAATCAGCAGCCTCAGAACCTCCCGGTTGTTTGTCTTAAACATGGCCAAGCTTAAGGGATCTACCCCCCTGCACAGGATACAAACACACACATACACACACACATACACACACACACACACACATACACACACACTTTTAGCATCATCAGTGCTCAGGAGTGGAATTGGGGCTTTGTTTGCCCGCTACACTAAATCCCATTGAAAAGACTTCACCAAATGATCAAATCATCTTCACCAAACTGCACTTACTTTTCTATACCATAGCCATTGCCAAAATAATGTGTATGTTTCTGTTTGCTCAAGTGCTTTCTGCATTCATGGATTCAGTCACAATACTCCTCTCTCTGGCTCTAATGTTTAAATTATACACTTATACTTGTTAGCAGTTGACCCCAAATAATCTATACGTTGTTGCGGGGGCCGTTAGCACAACACCTCTAATAGATGCATGGCCCTGGGCCTGGCCACACCTGTGAGTGTGGAGCAGACTGGTTTGAGCGTTTACCAAAAGAGGAGGAGATGAGTTGATATTAGCATGATCCTGGACACGCGCCAGCAGGACCAAGGAGCACAGATTGATGAAATGAACTGGCCCTTGAGTGTGTGTGTGTGTGTGTGTGTACGTACGTGTATGTGTATGTACAAGATGATGTGTATATCTAAATGTGTGTGTATGAGTGTGTGTGTGTGTGTGTGTGTGTGTGTGTGTGTAAAATTGATTCTGGCAGAGTGCAGTCCCTTCCCTCTCCCTTAACCTCACATCATGCTGATGAGAGCCAATTCCTAAATCCTCTATCCTCTGCCTGCACTCTTCCCCTTCTACTCTGTCCACCCCACCACCACCATCCTCTAACCTTCTCTAGAGATGATGCAGACTCTGATGTCCCAGCCTGTTTGTTGGTGGAAAAACAGTGGAATAAAACCTTGTCAAATCATATACCTAATTTAACAATGCCATGCGATGCGATTCCAGCACTAGTGCAGATTCTGTTGTGCGTATGTTAGCCGAGAGGGACTCCACTCCAAATGTGGTCAAGAGATGCTACTGTTTATCTCAACACAATTACACAAAATAAATGAATTCATTACTTCTTCATCTGGGCACTTCACAACGAGACTGACACAATAATGTCATGATGTGATGAATATGAGAACCTATAATATTTATTAACAAATGGTTAGCACTACTACCAGCTTTCTAACAAGCTTTAAGTGTAAAAACAGGCTATTATCATGACTGAAATTGGTCCAGACAGCTCTCTGAATATTAGATGCCATGGCAACCTACAGGATAATGTACAGTGTATGTCACAATATTTTTACATGTGGAAGTTACAGAAATTACATAATGGAAAAGTATACAGTGAACTTGCATGCAAATTGAACTGTAGAGAGGTACAATGGGCTGCAAATTGTAAAATATTTTGATAAATCATAACGTGATTTCATTAATTGAAGAAATGAGAAATAAATAAATAAATCTAAATAATATATAAACATATACATTTACATATATACATGAACAGAACATTACATGTTTCGTGACCGTCACAATGCTTTGGTAGTAGCCTATTTGTTGCCAGAGCTGTGATAGATCTTGTGTCTATCTGGGCGAGGCTGTAACCTGCAACACAGCCAAAAAAGCTGCGTTTATGAGTATGCGGTCATCCTAACAATCCTCATCTTTTAACAAATTGGATCCCTATAAAAGTTTACAATCCTATTATGCGCTTAGCAGAAGGGGCCAACCTTCACAAAGGTCAGCAGCAGAAAACTACACATTTGTTACTGTCCAAGGACTTTAAGGACTCTGTGTGTGTGTGTGTGTGTGTGTGTGTGTGTGAATGTATATATGTGTGTGTGTGTGTGTGTGTGTGTGTGTGTACACACTGTGTATTCCACATGGGAATGGACTGTGATATATTAAATAGAGTGAACAGTTAACTACACGTTAAACTAGATGTTTTAATATTACAAGATTAATACCAGCTCACACATTCAGACAAGCTTAATAGAGCCACTGAGGTGATAATCGTTCTTATGAAACAGGCTGCTGTTTTCCTAGCCGGCAAGCTCCTCAGTAGCCACTCAGTAGCCTGGCTGGTGGCGGCCATCTTGAGTGTGTGCTAGCATGCATGCCTTTGGGTTGGAGACAGATGAAATATAATCAGGCTAATTGGCCAGACGAGATAAACAAGCTGTCCCTCATCAGGGAGGAGATGGATGGTCGTGGTGGAATAGGCAGCCAGTTTGTTAGGGATCAAAGACGGCCGTGGTCTCTGGGTTTAAAAGGGAGGAGAGGGGAGGGGGGGATCAAGGCTAACACTCCTTCTTGAATTAGGGCAAATGAGGACACAAATTGTGGGTTTGTGTGTGTCTGTGTGTGTGTGTGTGTGGTTATTCACAGTTGTGTGTTGGTGTAGGCCTGATGTGTGTGTGTGTGTGTGTGTGTGTGTAATTCTGTGGCTATTCACAGTTGTGTGCTGGGGTGTGTGTGTGTGTGTGTGTGTGTGTGTGTGTGTGTGTAACTCTAAGATAAATGAGGGGAAAAGGCTGGATTAAATGCCACCTAGCCCACTGTGATTAGGCACAGGGCTGCTACGCATTAATCACACAGCTCCATAGCGATTACTCACATGTTCGCGTAACCATAGTCTGTTTAGGATAAGAGCCTTAATGAAAGAAACAAACAAACAAACAAATGAACAAAATAATGCATTTCAAAATCTGTGCTTTGGAGGTTTGGCTGTCTGTGCAACTGCAAACACAACAGTAAATTACAGCTGTGCTGCTTTCACATCCAGCCAATGGTGAGTGATGCACGGGTCTTTCATTGTCATAGTTCAGCCATCAGAGGTGGTGTGTGCAATATGACCACCTGATGGGAATGGTGGCCTTTGATATGCAATTCATTTTGTCTTTATGGTTATTATCTTTTATTCTTATCTTTTATCAATTTTTTTTTCTGGTTGGTTTTGTAAATCATTTAATTACCAGTTTCAGTTTTCAGCTTTCTGTGCTACTCGTGGAAAATGGTTGAAACTCGCGTGGTGTGTTTTCGCTGCCGTTGTGCTGTTTACAAATACGACAGACCAAAGGATGGCCTTTGATACGGCATGTAATTAATCTGTGCTTTTGTCTTGTTGCTGTTGCTGTTTGTGGAACATGCTAGAAACTCTTTGGTGTGCTCCTGATGCCACTGCTGCTGCTGAGCATGTAGCAACATGGCTTGGGTGTACGGGGCCTTCAGGCATAAAATATTACTATTAAGGTAAATGGGGTAGTTCATGTTTTCCTCCATGAGGTGAATACTAACCACCAAAAGGATTTTATAAGCAGCTGCAAGTTAAAATGCATGTCAAGGCTTTCCTGCTTCCACATGCAGCACTGATAAGGCATGCATAAAACAGCTCCAGCATCAGTGCTCCAACATACTGAGTAGAAATGGACTTCTTTTCAAATACTGCTCATAGTAAACATGTTTAATCATGCTGCATCATAATGTATCAAGATAAGTTGCACGTCATCATTATGTGATATTGCATAAATTCATTTAATATATAATCATAAACATAAAATCATGAAGCATTCATTCTCTTCAGTGATCACTAGCTAATAAACAATTTAGCTTTAGACATTTAACTTTAACATGTGCTGTCTATAAGTTTAATTCTCAGTCGTCAGTCCAGCCACACCATTATTATTTTTCTCTAATTCAATAGCAAAAGCCAGAGCCTAGCAGCAGAGGAAACTGTGTGGTCATGGCCCCCCACTGCATAAACAAGATGGACGTCCTGACAGAAACACAGAAACCACATGAGCACAAGTGTTGCTCCATCTCCATCTCCATCACCATTTTCCAGCCTGATCGGACAGAACCCCTTCACACCACCTGCTCCTTCTTGCAGCAGCCGCCAATTACAGCCGTGGCTAATGAGAGGAGCAGTGAGTGCTGATCTTGATACCACGAGCCAAGGGAATGGCATGGAGGGCCATCCGTGTGCCATACTCGTCTATTTTTTAAAAAAAAGCAGGATTTCCCCTGCTGTAATTGCCACCCATCACCAAAGCAGGGAGTTGTTCGCTGTTTAATAGCAGAAGTCGCTTTCTCTCTTTGATGGGTACTTGTGTATGAGACTTGGGTGTGTGTGTTTTGATGACTACACATGTGTGTGTGCGTGTGCGTGTGTGTGAGAGAGTATGTGCGTGCGTGCATGTGTATTTGTGTAGCAAGTGTTCAAGCTGAAATGAGTGGCAGCTGTTTGGAGGAGAGGTTCCGTCTGTGTGTTTTACAATCACCACACATAAACACACCCACACACATAAACACACGCACACACAGACACACATCCACACCCACTGCAATCACAAGAGACCTGACTGCAGGAGAACACTGGCCCATTTCCCTAATCAATTAGATTCCCTGGATGCCATACACTGGCAATCAATGGCGGAGTTAGCAGTGGCTGGCAGATGTTGCTCCATTATCTCAGTCCAGAAGGGGCGAGCTGCAACCCAGCATCAGCGCGCGTTGATTCAACGACTGAACAAATCTATACTATTGCATGCTCACAGCAGCGTGCGCACACACACACACACACACAGTCCAGGTCATTCCAAAAGTAAATCGCAACCTCATAGCACATAACTGATAGAAAGCACTCCCTGTCTTAACAATTGTAGGATATTTTCAAAACATCTGGCAGAAAAAGGAATTAATCTTCTGAATCACTTCTAATCATTATTAGTTAGGGTCCTTTCAGATGTGAACATAGCATCTGATAAATGACTATAAGTGGCGTTTTTTGGATATGATGTCCCACAGAATCTGAGTATAAAGTCAGTCACAGTCATTGTCTTCACAAGTCAATACAGCAGAAAATTAGGTATGTTACTAGCAGCTACTGTTTTCTATAATTTTGTTATTTACAGGGCAGTATTTTAGGTTCCATGTTTTTGTCTACCCTGTCTTGCTGACATCACAGGGGCCCATGTTAGAAATAAGCATTGTCATGCATGAATATTGCCTCTCAGATCTTCAGCCTTCTTCATCCATCAAATCAATCAATCCAACAAGCAATCAATCGACCAATGTTACTTTACCCTCAAAAATGACTACAAACTTTATGTATATTTACACTGAAGCACAAGTAAGAAAGAAATCTCTTGGCTTTTGGATGAGTTACTGGTGAGAGACACACAGCAGAATAGAAATCTCCATTATATTCATGTGCTGTCACAACCAGTGAGAAAGCCAGCTTTCCATGTCCGTCATAGTCAAAGCTAAGTGAATCAGTTCCTAGACTAGCGCCAGTGGCTGTTGGTCGGGACAACAGGCAGATGTATTTTCTCTACTTGTCACAGCAAATGACAAATAACAACACCAGAAAATCCTGCCTGTGGCCACCATGCGCATTGGTTCACTTGTCGAAAAAGCTTCTGTTAGCTTCGGCGCCAGTCCATTTCCTCGAGCGGGTCTCCCATAGCAACAGACCAACAACACAAGAACCAACGAACCAGAGGCATTAAGAAGGCATTAACATTCTGGGCATGCTCAATGGAGATGGAACGGATGACTTCAAGAGGCGACAAGAGAGTTGTGGGTAACACAATGCAAAGCAGCCTTTGTCAAATGGAAAAAGTAAATATATACTTTGCCTGAAAAGCATGAAAGACAAATGACAGAGATTCTGCATGCATCATATGCACTGTTATTGGAGCTAAGTGGAGTTGAGGAAGTTTTGTCATTACATTTTTCAAGAGAGAAAAAATGAAAACAGAAAAACAACAACAAAAAGCTTGTCCAAAGTGCATCATGAATGTGGCACAACTTGCAGAGAAATGCAAACCAGGCATAACATCACAAATGTGTGGAAGAGAAACACCAGCGCTCCACGGCACAGGAGGAGGAATGAGATGCTGCACCATGAGGACAAGTGTGGTATGGGTGGGGAGGAGGCTGTGGCAGCAGAGGAGGGGGAGGACGACGGTGGTGGTGGGGAAATTTGGAGAATTAAGTGAGAGAAATACCTGGACGAAAAAGCGGCAAGCTCGCTCTCGTTTCTGCAGCTGAAAACCCCAAAGAGGTCACATAGTTATTAAGTATTCAGCCAAACACAGTGCTGTATCACGACATGAACGAGACATACTTACATGGTGAAAAAGATATACAGACAGATAGATAGACAGACAGACAGACAGACAGACAGACAGACAGATAGATAGATAGATAGATAGATAGATAGATAGATAGATAGATAGATAGATAGATAGATAGATAGATAAACAATTACATTAAGCCACTTTATCAGCTAACATCCTTCCACTTTTCTTAAACTGTGTGAGAAATGTGAGTACATTCTTTTAAAAAAAATATTTCTCATAGGAAACCCAAGAAAAAAAAATCTTAATTAGCACAGAAATCCATCACACAAATTCAGCTGGGGATTGCACAAAGACATGTCTCTTGATTCAAGGTTACTGTATGTTCTACTGATGAAAGAGACAGAGAGACGAGGAGAGAAAAGAAAGGGAAGGGATCAGCGTTTGACCCAAAAATCTCTATCAAAGAGCAGGAGAGATTTTCTACAAGCTTGACAGGATATGACAAAATTAAAGTTTAAATCCTGCATTTTAGAAAGCTAACCTTGCAACAGGGCAATGGAAAACAGTTAACACAGGGAAAAACAAAACCTTTGATGATTGTATTATAGCAGAGTCTCGTTTAATTAGGAGCCAGAAAACTAGGAGGTAGAAAACTTGCTTACGCCGTATGTTTGTGTGAACTAATAAAAAAAAACAAAAAACATAAACAACAACAGAAAGTGACAGTTTAAGGCTCCTTAGCTAAAAGTAGCACAGAGCTACCAAGATCCTTGGATGACCTATCCATGGATGCTACTATCCCACAAAGCTCTTTCCATCGCACATCGCAGCCCTGCGCCTCTAAAACCTTCCCTAGTCGAGCCTACGGGGCTCTTTGATTGTGCAAAGTGGCACAGATCCTGACGTTTGCCACCTCAATCCTAGCGCTGTCTCAAGGCGAAGCCCATTGTGCCCCCCGCTATCAAAGGAATCTTTAATTCAGTTAGCTCTTAGCAGATTATGCTCAAGTGATTGAACTTGTGAGTTCCACGTGGATGGCATAAGGATCCCTGTAGCCGCCGGAAACGAGAGGGCGGATTAAGCCAGGAGCGTCAGAAGAAGGGAGGCTGATGACCTTAGCAAGAGTGAATGAGGAAGAGGAAGACAGAGATAGAGATATAGGTAGAAAGAAAGATAGACAGACAGATAGATAGATAGATAGATAGATAGATAGATAGATAGATAGATAGATAGATAGATAGATAGATAGATAAATAAAGAGAGAGCAAGAGAGAGAAGAAAAACAACAAAATGAATAAAACTAAATGGGGTTAACCTTGATTAGTGCACCAAGAGGAAAATGAATCTTGAAAATTTGAAAATTAGCATCATGCTGAATGCTGGCGTGAAACATCTTAAGGTGAGACTTCTTCTACCTCTGAGGTGCCTCTGCTGTTTCTGAGATATCCAACCTATAGGTGATGGCATGTGCCACTCAAAGATATTAAAAAAACAAAACAAAAAAACATGCTTTCATCCAGGGCTGTACAAATGGGCATGCAAGAGGAGTGTGCCCAGAGGGTGCAGAGGGCCTCAAAGAATTCTGAAAGCTAAAAACACTTGGATAACAAATAAAACATGGACAAAAACATACCACAGGCTCCCATGAAAATGTCTTAGGGTGCAGTTTGCCAATAAATAAACATTGGCGTTGGCAAGTTTTTTTTTTTTTTTTCTCGCCCTCCTATGTTTAAAAAAGGAACAAAAGAACCCACAACGAAACAGAGCAAAAAAAACACTGTTCTAGCATATGGTTTACTGGAGCGCCTAGTAGCACCAAGCTAACTGGTTCGTGCTCTGGCACTGCAGACTGAGGAGTGAAAAAAATAATTCAATTGTGAGGGGGGGAGGGGGAGAGAGAGGGAGAGAGAGAGAGCAGTGAACAATGCTGGTTGGCACATGCCCATTGCTGGCCAGACTCAGTGCAGTGTAATGACTCCCTCGTGGAATGGTGGAAAGAACCACGCTGTGAAGCCGTCACTATCTCAGGGCCCTCACATCCATTTCCTCTTTTCTACTTCCTGTTAAAGCCAATATTGTCTGTCCGTGCCCTCACTGGTAATGGTTCATGGTTCAGGTAATGGTTAAATCTCAATCCACTAGTTTATCTGTTTAGTCTCTCAAAGCAGAGATTTAGACTGCTGGATTTACATTGCTGATGTAAGCACTATTAGATTTGTAACTGGCCATGGTCCTGGAATGTCTACAGTGGAGATTCAGTGAGTGTGATTACATACTGAAATTACTACAGTATGTTTAACTACTAGAAAGTAGTGAAATAGCAGGCAAGGTTTGGAAGTGGGATACATAGCAACAGTACACAGGATTTAATATAATGAGAGAGGTTTAAGTTGGGTAACAGCTGTCAATTGGGGCCAGACAACAGTTACACAACATTCACTTATTTTAGATTTAGTGGGAGGCTTCAGGATTTCAGATATGTCCTCTGTGTCTTGTCCTCTACAAGAGTCTGTCCATGTGTCGGTGAGGGCTGGATTTAATGGTGAGAGAGCCAGCAGTAGCGCTCAATAAATCCACAGATTTTTAGAAAACAGTGCAATACACATGAAAAAAGTCAATTACTTGGAGACTTTTATTTGCCACTGCTTTCAATTTTAAGTGCACTGGGAGAAATCAGGCCTCGCACAAGAGCTGCTAATTAGGGTAACATTAATCACTTCCTGGTAGTTTCAGTTAGGGACCTACACACGCTCTCCCTTCACTAATTATAAAATCATGTGAGAGTTTTAAGTGGGAAAACACTCTGTCCGAGGATGAACCTTAATTCAGACTAAAAACTAAAGACTAAATTATTATTATTTTTTTTTTTCTTATTTTTTTCCTTTCAAGTGTGGACTCCTACAGCCTGACAGCAGAGGCCATGGTGAGGCAGAGAAAGTGATCAAACTGTGATTTGCAAACAGGTATACTTGTAGGGGTGTACTGCAGCAAGAGAATCTGCCATGGCAAATTAGCAGTTTGCCGTTTGGAACACCTAGCGATGCTTGCCCTTCCCTACTGATGCACTGGCAGAAACCGTGAACCGAATGTATTACTGTCGGCCCAAATCTGTGTGAGCGCTTTGCGGTGCACTCCAATACATATTCTAAATAGCTGCATGCCAGGGCTTTACGGGTGAAAAACATCCCACGTTGCTCACTTCGCAAATCAGACATGCCTGACATGACGACGTGCCCTCTTCCTGCATGAACAAAATCTGTAATAATAATATGCCTCAGCTCTCTTGCATAATTAGGCTGAAACTGTATCAGACATTACGTTTAGTTTCTCTTCTTGGTTTCTTTTTATTTTGTTCTTTCACTTTTGGGCTAAGGGTTATCTCAATGCTAGCTTCTCTACAAGCCAAGGTGCAAGGAACATAGTGGAGGCCAAGAGTCTGACGGAGGCAGTCTTCATTAAAACGAAGCCCCGCTGTTCAGATTGCAGTGTATTTGAAGTCCTTTTTTTCTCTCTGGGCTGTGGTGGAGCAAAAGACTAGAGCATGAAACGTTATCCCTCTGGGAAGATAGTTGGCTTGACAGGTAAGCTGCTGCCTTTTGCCATGGTGGTGGTGGTGTGTGTGTGTGTACGTGTATGTGTGTGGAGGGAATTAAATAAATAAATTTGTCACAACACAAAGTGATTGTTGAAACTGTGCTTTCCATTTCTGACACCTTTTTTTTTTTTGCTTTCTACTACAGGTTCTACTGTCCCTGTGGCTTAGAGGAACCTGGGATTAATGCTAAACCTGTCAGCGTATGCTAATTGGGACTGGCAAAGACAAAAAAAAAAGTTCTACAAGCACTCATTTCAATGAACAGGAAAAGGTGTCTGTTTGGTTCATAACTGCAGGGCTGAAAATATTAGCTGCTAGTGGCTGACGTTAATGTTAATGCTGCGAGTGGCCTACCTTATTTAAGCTGCGTGCTGCGCTATCTTTGCCCCCGGGGGTGAGGTTCCTGAGTTGCACGTCCAGCAGCTCTACCAACTGACCCATGGCCCTGACGGTGTAGCTGATGTCCCCTGGGTGCATGTGGCCTTTCGTCTGCTCAGACAGTTCACGGGCAATGATGGCTGCCGTCTCACCAGCTCTTAGCTGTTCAAGACAAAAAAATACATATATATTAAGACAACATCCTTGCACACAGACATACCATACATCCCCTATCCATCTATGCATATCATCATCTATCATTGAAAATGATCACAATGAAGTCTTAAAAAGACCTTGGAAGAACATGCTGAATGTTTTTCTTATCTAGCCAGAATGTGAGTACTACCATTCAAAGAGTTATTACAGAACTCTTAGTTGAATGACCCTGAGCACAGACATATTTGATATTTTATTTTCTTGTGTCTGACCACTATCACTCTGACTGAATGCTCAATTTCTTCTGCTGTTCCTTGATCTCAAGAAGTGTCTAGTTGCAAGCCCCTATGAGCTGTTGAGAGATGTTTATATTTTGTAGAAAAGAGGTGATTAATGTTGGCCCACATCTTTTTCTCTCTCTCACACACACACACACATGCACGCACACACACAAACTATTAATGATGTGTAACTGCTGCAGCATAACAAATGCTATCTGGGATTATGTGTCATAAACTCATTACTTAAAAAACAAAACAAACAAAAACTTCATCTTTCCTTACCCCCTCACTCCTCTAATTCCTTCCTCTTTTTTTTCCCCCATGTCCGTTTGTGTGCAACACTGCATTATACATGTTTGGTCTGTTGCGAAATTGATGTGTAGGCGTGCATGCATTTCCTGATTATTCCTCTCACCGCAGCGATTCATGAGGTGAAGCATTTCTCAATTGAATGCTCACAGGGGCCACTGCAGTATCATGAAGCAATTACCAAGTCAACTATCGGGGGGCCTTCCCCTGGATAGTGGATTACTGTTATGAAACTAATGGCTAAAAGCTTATGTGCCATACAAGGAGAATGAAAAGGCTGTTAAAATGTACAGTGTCAGCTGCAAGCCAGATTCACCCAAATTCACAGTTCTTTGTTTTGTTTTGTTTTCTCTCAAATGTATGCCACTGAATTATGAAAGAAACTAGTGCTCCTCTCTGCATATGTTTTGCTATTGTTGTTAGGAAGAATGGCATTTTTTTCCCCCCAGTCACTCTCTCTCTCGCTCTCGCTTGTCTTCCTCTTTCATGATTCAAACAAGACCATCTTGAACGCTAACCAAATCATACTTCTTTTAGTTGAAGAGCACCTTAGTTTCTCTTGTCGGAGTGTTATTATTATCATTATTCCAGGAAACAGGATTTAATTAAAATTCTCCCGCGGCTAAAGCTGGATCTGTTTACGTGCTAATGAGCATTATGTAGCCGCCACACACAAATGGCCCAGCTTTGTTGTCGCTGCTCTCCTCTGCTGGGCCGTGATTCACTACACATATCTCTGCCAGGCAGCCCATCGCCCTAATGACAAGGAAAAATTGTAATTCGTATTTCATACTGCCACGCGTCGGTGACTGTCTTCAGCATTGTCAAAATTCAAGAATAAAAAAAAAGCGGTGGATGACAGGAAAGAAAAAAAAAAAAAAACTACTTGTCATTTTGAGTGTGTCTCACTTCATTACTGTAAGGATCAAAGAATAACACCACAGAAAACACTGGATGATATAGAGAAATGTATGCAGTATTCTAATGGCATTACATTGCTGTTAAAAACAAGTAAAAAACAGTGTTAAATGCAAAAATGACAATTTGTCTTTGTTACTTTCCCCATAGCTATGTCCCTCGTGAGACAAGCAAGCTCTCCTTTAAACTCAGCTGTCTTACAGTAGCATTAGCATGACATTCAGGGAGTAGAAACTTGGTTTCATGGGAGTTACAGGGACTAGAGATGCATAAAGGGATATACTTCAGGAGAAAAAAAAAAAAATGTCTATGTATCAGTTACCAACGAAGATGAGTTTTTAGGGGTTAATCAACAGGACATTTTTGCATACAAAGTGGAAGTCTCTTACATTCGCTCACATCTCTGAAGTTCTATAAAGAAAGTTTTATAGGTTTGTTGTCTTCTAGGAGGACATCTACTACAAGGCTACATTCTTATATAGCAAACAAAGTTTGATATCTCCTAGATATTACTTTTAAGCAAAAAAAAAAAATACAGCTCAAGTTTTCAGTTCATGATTTTGTTTCTCTCCTGGTGTTTACTATTAG
>PYXC01000721.1:347500-352500 GCA_015244755.2 Tenualosa ilisha | reverse complement strand
AATGAACCTGCCAGATTGTCCCTGTAGTGTGTTCCTACCTAGCATACTTTGACTTTGGCATGACTTTTATTGTGCCTGTGTGTTTTTCTCCTTGTGACAGCTGAAATTTCCATTTTGTAGTATTGCAGATGGTAGGCTTTCGTTTTACCTGCCGGACTTTCAGCTTTTGGAAGTTCCCAACTTTGAATATTTCAAAGCAGTAGACTCCTAAGACTCCTAAGACTCATAAGACTCATTCAAATGGTCAGTAAAACATTGTCAAGATCTCCACACAAAGTCTGAGCTGTGCCCAGAAAAAACTGTGCCTTCAATCTCTGGTTACAGCTGCAGTCATCACGTTAGCACTGACTTCGGTAAGACATACAGCGCATTAAGGGAGCCTGTTTCATTGGAATGTTTTTTTGGCCCACGCTCAATCCCTCCCACAGTGTGTAATTGGGGGGCTCTGGGTCTTTTTAAGGAGAAGGACTTCACAGCTCACATAGACTTCCAGCTCATAAAAGAGGCGATACTCACCATGGCTACAGTAAGCAGCCATGCTTGTTTTTGCTAATTATAAAACCAGATGATGCAAAGAAGACCAAACACCTGCCCATGGATTAAAGGACATCATGCTACTGTATCCTACTGTGACATTACTATTACGTTGCGGAAACTCCTTTGATCGTAAACACGCTTTGAAATCAAACAGAGGTCGGTTGACTACAAAAGACTGAACTGCATTGATCTCCACAAGAATTACAATTAATTGCAATCTAATTGGAATAAAGTACAATAAAGCAATGTATGTAGATCATTCTTAATCAGCTCTGCAATAATAAATACCTCACACTTTCTACTGGTCAAAATAAATGATATGCATTCCATTTGATCCTCCTTATCTATCTGCACTCCTGGTTTAGGAGGATGGGACAGGAGGATGCAACGAGGGCAGAGTGAAGAGACGAGGGCAAACACTAAGGGTAGGAGGATTTCATCTACATCACAGTAATGAGGCAGGCAAACACACCAGGTGAGTCATTCACACTCTTGTTATTGCAGAGGTAAAAAAAAGGACCCCAAAAAAAAAAGTGTGGGTGCGAGTAAACAGATGTATTTCGCCAAGTAATGTGGCACAACATGCAGACGGTGGCATTTTGCAGGGCTGTGCAATCTGCTGTATTACCCAAAAAAATAATAATAAAAATTAAAAAAGAAGGCAAGTGTGTGTGTGTGTGTGTGTGTGTGTGTGTGTGTGTGTGTGTGTGTGTGTGTGTGTGTGTGGGTGCTCATCATCAGCGACGTTCTGATTAGGAGCCGAGCGAGCGCATAAGCGTCTGTGTTTATGAGTGGGGGCGACGACACTCAGATGCATGATTGTGACATTCAAGTCTGCAGTTCAAAAAAAGAGAAATGAATCAAATCAAATAAATAAAGCCGTTAGATGAACGAGCCAGATGAGGGAAAACATGGCTGAGTCTGCACAAACACGCTCACTCCGCTTTTCATTTGGCATGTACAAGAGGTAAACAGACCTTGTGATTACTAGCTGTGCCTGTGGCCTCTCTCTCTCTCTCTCTCTCTCCCTCCCTCCCTCTTTCTCACTCTCTCTCACACACACACACACACACACACGCACACCAAAAAGTTGGCCAAAGAGTTTGTGTTTGTGAGTCGAGTTCTGAGTTGAGAGGGGGGCAGAGGAGTGGTGCAGGCAAAGGATATAAAGAGGCCTCCTGCTCGTCAATGGCCTCTCGCTACAAAAGCATGCAGTGTACCAATGGGCTCTTCATTGCCTCTGAAAGTGCACTCAAGCTGGGCTCTGTGGGGACATTATGGTGGCAAAATCCTTCATCATAGGAAAGATATACAGAGCAAGACCCAACAAATCAACTGAGAGTACGCGGCATGAGAAAGCAAGCGGGTCCATAGTCATTCTAAAGAGCCACTTTAAAAATATAAACACCATCACAGTTGCATTGTGGGTAAAGTCACTGAGAACCATGCATGTAGGGGGACACATCAAAGCTCACTGCCCCCTCCCTAACACACACACACACACACACACACACACACACACACACACACACACACACACACCACACACACACACACACACACACACACAATTCTGCACCCCCTGTTCCTGACTTTTTGTTTTCCACACGGGAGGTCGGTCCAGTCTGTTGGCATTAATCACCGGGCAGCCTTGAATAGCACATCATTTCCTGCATTGCCCTCGGTCGGCCGTCCGACTGCCATGCGTTTGATGAGTCTATCAGTCCATCAGACGCATCTCGACCTGAAGGGAGAGCGCGGGAGCGGAGGGGGAGAACCGAGAGCTTCGGAGAGGCAGGCAAAGAGTGGGGGATGGGGTGTGGTGGTGGTGTGTGTAGGGAGGGTGAGGAAGGGGAGAACGGTGAAGGGGGTGGGGGTGGGGGGGGGAGTGGATGATGAGTTTTTCAAAGGAAAGTGAGAGCGGGAGACAGAAAACGAGAGAGAGATAGAGAGAGAAAAAGAGAGAGAGCTTAGGCGGAGGGGATGCTTCACATCGTCTGAAGTGGAGCCCCTTTGAGGAAAAAAAAAAAACGAGGAACGTGAACAGCGAGAGGCGGCGGCACTGCCACTCGTTCACCACGTTATCTCTCTCTGTTCTGTCGTCTCTGTCTGGAACGGGCTCTCGTGGCGAGCGCCGCGACCGATAAGCCATCAGCGACATCTAAACCCTCGTTATCCGTTCCACGACGGCAGAATAAACAAATCTCATCCTGCTGCTTCTAATTAGTTCTGAATGTGCATCTCTCTCTCTCTCGCACTCTCACACACCAACACACACACACAAACAAAGCAGACACATAGTTGTTTTGTGAGCCGTCTCTTCAGTGTACCTTTTTTCGGCGGGAATATCACAATTTTTCAGAGAGGTTGCTAATGCTACCATGTAATCAAGTGATGGAGACTATATTTTGCCATTGCATTGCGATTACAGTAGTGTTTAAAGCTTTGTGTTGTTATCCCGTGTTTTTTTTTTTTAAATTATTTATATTAATATTTATATTTATCATTTATATTGATATATCATTACTCATATTCATTCATACCATATACACAAAGATACATTCTTTATCAGCACCCGCTGAGTGGGGCAATGATCTACTACACAGAATATTGAGGGAGGTAAACCCTTTCAGGCTGGAGCCACCAGCTACTTTCGTTTCCAGGGTAGTAAAGGCAGAAATCGGTGGTTACCCTGGGACCTGCACGTAACCTCAACTACGCGCTGGAAAACAAAGAGTCTGCCAAAAACACATCCTCAGGAGCCGCCGCCGCCGCACAGAGTAAATATTCACAAGCCCAGGGAGCTCCCCTACGTAGCAAAAGCAGGAAGGAGTTGAGTCTGAGCCCAATTTTTACGGCCTGAACTATGTGCTACACCTCAAAAAAATGTGTCTGCCAAGATAAAGAGAGAGAGAGAGAGAGAGAGAGAGAGAGAGAGAGAGAGAGAGAGAGAGAGGGAGAGGGAGAGGGGGAGAGACACATCCCCTCAGAGATACAGGCAAGCTCAAATGCCACGCTGCCGTGCTAAGCCACTGCAAAGCCCATGGTGGGGGCGCTGCGTCATGATAAAAAGAGCAAGAGAGATGTTACACGGTGTTCTTCCCCTGACTAGGCGGCTTCTGTATTAATTATGACAGCGCCACAACTCCATTTGGAAACTCAGCCCCCGAGGTGAACAGAATTATGGGAAGGATCTCTCTCTCTCTCTCTTTCTCTCACTCTCCCTCTCTAGGTAAGTTAAAGGGAACGTTGAAAGCAGAGTACAGATTTAGTTCAAGAAAATGCCAAAACCACTAATGATGAGGTCTGAAAAGACTGTGCAAAAGGTTCTCAATGCACCTTTTGTGTCAGATGTTGTTTAAAGCAACACATGCTGTAAAACTCACGAAATGAGCTTTTATCTGTATGCTCATTTGACTCAGTCACTTCCAAAAACACTCTAATTAATGCACATGCACTCTAACACACACACACACACACACACACACAGTGAGAAATTATCTAAAATGGGTTAAGCACAAGGCACTGAGTTGTGAAGACTGCAAATATGTAGGATTCGCGAAAATCCCAACCCATATGGACCCCGCGCCGTGAGATTAATGATTCCAGTTATCAAGTATTGTATTACTGAAAGACTTTCTACACAGATGCAGTGCCCCTCTACCCCAAACACCCACAGCTCCCTATTGCTGTTTTCTCACAACATCTGGAATTTTAGTCTCATATGCACTCATCAGCAAACAGGGGGTAGCTGATGATTCACTAACAGAGGTTTCTAATCAGACATGCCACACGCAGAAAATCACACACACACACACACACACACACACACACACACACACGCAAGCACATTTGCGCACACAGACACACAGATGTGATACACAACTACACACACAGACATGCACAACAGAAAGACATGAAACATGCACTCACCCACCTACACACACACCAAACACACATGCTCACACACTGTGATTTGCCACACACACACACACACACACATCATGGGCACTTTCAACCTTCTTCGCCAATTCCACACTCTTACCTATTGTCCCTGATGGGCACGGTTGCCTGGCGACCGTCCCCTGCCTGGTCTTGAGCCAGGAGACACCGGCCTCCTCCACTGGAGCGCAGAACTCCACGGCAGTGTTGGGCAGCTGCGAGGAGGCGGCCGAGCGCGTGGCCGTGTCCGGCACGCTGCCCTCTTCTGGCGGGGCCTGGGTGGTGCTGCTCCTGGAGCCCCCCGGGGCCGTGGTGAGGGCGGCAGGCCGCAGGGTGGTGGTGCTGGTGGTGGGGGTCACCCCGGGCGTAGAGGTCGTGCTGGTGAGGGTGGTGGTGGAGGTCATGGGGGTTCGAGTGGTGGTGCGCGTGGTCGTAGTGTCCATGTAGAGGTGCACAGACGAGGAAGATTCTAGAGTATCGACAGAGGAGAACACACACACACACACACAATCAGTCAGGAC
>PYXC01000721.1:322500-340000 GCA_015244755.2 Tenualosa ilisha | reverse complement strand
AGCACACATGCGCACACCCACACACACTGATACACACCTATGGATGCACGCAAATACGCAACACAGGCACTGGATGTACAAACACACTTAGTATTTGGTAATATCTTAAAGTTTCTGTTTTAATGAACACTTAAACCATCCAAGACAACATATGCCAGCACCCACCCCAATACACGCAAGCAAGCATGCACGCACACGCGCATTTTTTTAGATAAAAATAACGGGAAGAGAAATGTTGACTGTTGAATGTTGACTGTTCCATCTGAAAACATAGGTTTTGTAACCAGAAAATACATCTGTGGTATATGTTCTATGCGTTATATACAGCGTATCTACCAGCCACATACTTGCGTTAGCAACCAGCCACCAACTTGTTTATGAGCTAGCAACACTTAGTCGGTCAGTGAGTTGCCTGCTCAAATAGTTTAGTTGCCGGTACGTCTGACCATAGGGTCAGGAGCACTCAGCAGTCTCTGTCGCGACGCCTAAGCCATATAGAAGCCAGTAACCTGCGGGAGGCAGTTTTGAAAGCCTCAGCCACAGGGGCCAAATGGAAAAAAAAAAAAAAAGGCTGCCGAGTCTCGCCGTCAGCCGAAAAATAAAAGCCCCTAAGGACCGGACTTTGAGGGCTTTTATTTATTTATTTATTTTTTACTGCATTGAGCGAGACGTGGCACGGCACAGGTTCCGATAATGTTGCGGCCTTGCGGTGAACGGGGCGGAACTCCAGGCAGGTTGATAAGTCGAAAAACGGCGGCGGCGTGGCTAACGCTGCTACTTCAAAGCCTCCACACAGCTGCTGCGCTGATCGTCTCAGCTGATAGAGACGACAGAGAGACAGGGAGGGAAAGAGTGAGAGAGAGTGAGGATGAGAGAGAGAGGTAGAGAGAAAAGAAGACCTCCTGAGCAGAGCTTAGATGTAAAAGGTTCACCAGGGCATAGGAAGGAAAAACGATAGAGAGAAAGAGAGAAGGAGAGAGGAACAGAGGAGAAGGAGAGAGGAAGAGAGAAAAAGGAGAGAGAAGGAGAGGGGGAGAAAGGGAGAGAGAAATCCGAAAGGCACTCTGGCACACTAAAGGCGACCTGACTAGACTGTTTGAGCAGTATGTTCTCAGTGAGGAGAGCAAGTGGACATGACCAGTCACGGCAAAACAACCAGTCAGGGCTGCAATTTCAGCAGAAACAAGCCTAAGGCATGCCGGTCTGACTTCTTCCAAATGTTCAGTCATGGTAGATTCAGACTATTGAGTAAAATAAAGGTAAATGGCTGCTTCAGAACAGGGACACATGTTGCAATTTGCTCCATTTCAAAAATGGCATCCCATTGTGAATCTATCTAGACAAGGATGCCGGACCTGCTTTCATGAGCATGGAGCTACCCGTCAGCAGACCTCGAAGATTTCCACTTATGTCCTAACACCTGACCCTCTATCACTAACCCTAGGCAAACCCGGTTCATCTCTTAGACTTAGACCACTCTACTTGGATCTCACAATTCACTGATCCCCAATTTCGGTTTTATTTCCTATCCACTTTTCACCCTTCCTCCCTCATCTCTCTCTCCTTTTCTCTCTCTCTCTCTCTCCAGATGTCTGCACTGGTGTGTCTGATATACTGCTGTGTGTCTCTCGCTGTAAGGGGACTCTCTGCTGGCCGTGTAGCGGGCTGGCCCACAGACCTCTCCCGGTGTAATGACTTCCCTCCGACTGATTACACAAATCTGAAGGCGCGGCTCCTAAGAGGCTTTACGCCGGAGCCAGTAAAAAAATTACCAAGAGGCGCGGCAGCACCAGAGGCGGCTGTGCCAATGGCTGCTTGACGGCTTGAGATTTGAGCACCTGGCAGCACCGTGTAGTTCTTAAGGCCTGCGTTTGTGTGTGTGTGTGTGTGTGTTGTATGGGGGGGGGCACTGAACACATAATGCTTTGGGTGTTGTGACAAGTCTATGCTGTGCAAAGACCGATAAGACCTGCAGCTGGCAAATACTGTATAATGACATGAATAAAGAACACGCATCTAGTGGCAAACTTGTATGGTGCACGCTATCTCTGACACATACTTTTATCATTGCATACACATACAGAGACATACACACAAACACACAAAGACACACACACAAACTCTTTCTGCATGCCTTCACGTGAATGCACTCACACAAATGACATGTGATCACCAAGCATCCGCATGCTTGTCACCAATCAAAATGCCCAAATGTATGGCATGAAAAATCCCCCACTTCTCTCCCTATCCCTCACTCTCTCTCTTTCTATCTCACTTTCTCTCCCTCTCCCTCTCTCGACCATCTGTCCATTCCAGCTCTCATCTCCCTAGTGGTTAATTACTCTGTGTTCCATTCATGGAGATGGAGAGAGATGCACTTGCTCCCCTCAAATTCACACTTCGTTATGGAAGCCACAGCCTGTGTGTGTGTGTGTGTGTGTGTGTGTGTGTGTGTGTGTGTGTGTGTGTGTGTGTGTGTGTAAGCATGCATGTATGTGCGTGTGCATATGCCTGTGTACTTATGCACTAGTTTATGTGTCCTATATACATTCTGTGTGTATGTGTGTGTGTGTGTGCGTGTGTGTGTGTGTATGTTCATGTTCATGTGCAAGTGTGCTTATGTGTTTGCCCTCCTCTCAATCAGGCTCCATAACTGAGGTCGGTGGCTTGGTCTCTCTCCCCTGCCATGGCCACAGATGGCAACATGTGGCATGCTTACAGGGAAGCCAGACAGGGCACAGGGGACAAACAAACTCCATGCCAACTCTGTCCCAATCCAAGTGTTTGTCCCTGTGTGTTCCTGTGTGTGTGTGTGTGTGTGTGTGTGTGTGTGTGTGTGTGTGAGAGAGAGACTCCACAGATGGCTAAGAAGGATGGGCCATGGCACACCATGAGGAGCCAAGACCTGGAAGGCTCTCTAAAGTTATAAGAGAAGACACTGAGAGTGAGAGTGAGAGAGAGAGTGAGAGAGTGAGAGAGAGAGAGAGAGAGAGAGAGAGAGAAAGCACATTTGGCAGAGAGGAAGGTTGCTTGAACTTTGCTTATTCCCTGTGTAGCTCCAGCTGTGTCTTATAACATATTTATAAACACTTCTTTGTATGTGTATAACAGGTTTATTGAAACTTTGAGTGATGGAAAGCCAAAACACAGACCACAGAGCTAGTCCAGCATATTTCTATGGTTGCGATGGCAACATCTAAAAGAATGCTGCACTGTAGATTTCATTCTTAAGGTTGTAACAACTGAAAGAAATACAAATTGCATAATTCCATGCTGTTTCTTTTCCTTATTCATGACAGACTGGCCCATGCTGAGAGTAAATGGCCTGTACTATTTTACTACTGGAGTATAAAGAAAAGAAAAAAAAAACAAAAAACTATTCACTCCTGTTCAGTTGCAAAGGTACACGAAACTGCAGCAAAGATGCCTACATCATCTGCACACACTGTGAGATTGCCCACAGACTGGGCAAGAGTAAATGAACCCAGATGGACACACTCTAGCTGCCAATCACGCAACTCAACGTCAGCCGTTGGTCCGTTCCTTAGGGTCTGATTCTGGATCAGAGTACTACACGGCATTGTTAGTCTTCAACATTTTATTCATTCAGACACCTTCACTCAAAGCAATGTGAGCACTAATGTGCAGTGATTTTTGTGATGTTAGTGGTCTATGCTCTGGCATTTCAACAGCAGGATCATCCTGACACTGATACACATGTGAACATCACTTGTCTTTATTAGTCTAACATGTCTATCATGTGTCTGTGCTACTAGAGAGGAATTTAATTAATGGGGAAGCAAGGGGTGTGTGTGTGTGTGTGTGTGTGTGTGTGTGTGTGTGTGTGTGTGTGTGTGTGTGTGTGTGTGTGTGCACGCTTTAGTAGGAACAGCGATATTCAAAGGGACCCTATAACCATCACCGAACACAAACACACACATATGTACACACACATGCACGCACGCACACGCGCACGCGCGCACACACACACACACACACACACACACACACACCACACACACACACACACACACACACACACACACACACAAAATCTTCTGATTCAGCCATCAAATGCTGCCTGGACACTAGCCGCTCTTTCCATCGGCATGCTATGACACACACTAGAATGCCAGCTTCACTGTCCCCGCTAATGCTAGCTTCGACTGGGCCCGTGGAGAGCACTTCACCTTACAGCTGCCCTTGACCACCAATCACTGTGCACTCCAGTGGACTCTTTTTTTTCTCCCTCTCATGACGGATGACCCTTGTGACCAAAAGAGTGACTTCAGTGTCTTCAGGCGTCCACTAGACAAGAGAGTGAAAGCGCACAATGGAGAAAGGGTCAGAGTTTAGTGCCGGCAGTTAAGAGTGAGGGGCCGGTGTCAGGAGGACAGACACTGACAGCCGAGGTCAACGCTAATTTCCTGATCTCGACCTTTTGACCTGCAGACCCCTCGTGGCACCCACCAGTTGTGCCCCAACCCCGTCCACACACACACATTCATTTAATCCCCTCACACATTCATACACACCATGTTCCCCCTCACACACACACACACACACACATATCTAAAGGCATACCCTGTGTGGTGCAGGCTTTTAGCTTCTTGCCCCGTCACACCTCAAAGGACCAAGTGAACTGGCCAAAATAAAGTCATTTTTAAAGCTAATAGTCGCTGTTCGATTTGAAATGTCAGCCAATCTCAGTTCAGAGTGAAGCCAGCAGTGTTTCGCCGCCTCTCAAACGGAAACGATTTATGCCTTCCTCAGATCACAGCTGACAGCCGAGAGGATGACCAGGTTCTATCCTTCACTCGAGAGGCGACCGATTTATGCCTTAGGATCTCAGCTCATGGCCCACAGTAGAAGTAATACACCCTGATGTGACAAGACTGCGACCATGTCGGAGCAGGCCTAAGCACAGTCCTCCTAGGCAAGTCTCTCCACTTGGCGGCCATCTTGTCAATGCCTCCACATAGTTATGTTGGACTAACATGATCAGGCATTGAGTGAAATGATTTGGTAGATATCCGTAACTCCAACTAGGAAGATCACATGTGAAGATGAAGATCAAATGTGAATCCTTGTTTCAGTCTCATGTGAACAGTGTTTATATATCAGACACATTGCTCAAATAACTGAACAAAGATATTATAAACACAGTATGTTTATTACCATGGAAACAAGAGAAGCAAAATATGGGAAACTGTTAATCATGCTGCTTGCAACAAAGCAGAACTTCAAGTTCAAAACTCCACCATCTTTATGTTAAGAGCGATGATGAGATCTGCACAATGTAATCTGCCCAAAACCCGAAATCACCATCTGCTGGTTATGATGTAGATCGTAAAACAAACAAACACATTAGCCATTTTTATATGTAAGTCAAACAAAACCTCAGTTTGAATGTGAAGAAGTCTTGTGTGTGTGTGTGTGTGTGTGTGTGTGTGTGTGTGTGTGTGTGTGTGTGTGTGTGTGTGTGCATGTGCGTGTGTGTGTGTGTGAGGGGGGAGATCCAAAAAGCATAAAAATATCTGTCTGGAGGCAGTGAAAATCCATACGGCTTAACAGGGTTCATTAATCTCAGCGTATGACACCTCTCTCCCCCCTCCACCCCTGGGGCGCTGGGAGGATGGGTAATTTGTTGCATCCAGAAGGAACAGAGAAGGAGACAACCAGCCCCCCTGTCGTCCTTCCGTCCATGGCGAGCCAGGCGAGGGTGGCAGGTGGCAGCGAAGCGGGCAGTTTTCTCTCGAGTGGCTGGCCGCCTCGCACTAAGACGGCCGCTGGAGGAGGCTCCTCTGTGAGCCACGCTGATCATGAACAGCAACAACCTGATCAAGATGCTGCCGCCACCGCTGCTGCTGATGAGTTTGGCTCTTAATGAGATATCAGTCGTCAGGGAAATAAAGAGATCTTCTCTTCACTTTGTGGATGCATTTGCTGTGTGTGTATGGACACTGGAAGAGATTATTAATGTATGGTTTATGTGGAATGGATCATAAGGTTTATCATTATTATTATTATTATTATTATTATTATTATTATTATTATTATTATCATTAATATTAGTAGTAGTAGTAGTAGTATTTAGTAGTATCATCTCTCCATGATGCCTCACATCCATATATATATAAAGGTCCTTGGCCCAATGTTTGTCCATGAAGATGATGCAGGGTTCTGGTGCTCCCTGAGCTGAGTGTGTGTTGAATAATGCTGTTTAACTGATGATATGACCATTCTCTATTCAGCAGCGTTCCTCAGGCTGCTTCTTCAGTCCTGACACCGACCCCTGGGTCAGCATCAGTTGAAAACTCCCCATGTGCAGAGGGTGTGAATGTAGTATTCTGTCCGATGGTTTCTTTCCGATGGATCCTTGTTGTGCTGAAAATCACCTGAGGGCTTGAATCATGGCAGGTCAAGGTGGTCAATTCAGACTTTTAATTGTCCTCTCCTTTTAAGTGTGAAAAATGACTCTGCTGCAGAGTTAATGTAATTATCAGTAGGAGTTGCCATGGAAACGTGTGCCATGAAAATCACCATTGTAGGCGTGACTGCTTTAGTATTTATTTATTTATTATCACATCCTATAGAGTGTGTATGTGTTATTATCACATCCTATAGAGTGTGTGTGTGTTATTATCACATCCTATAGAGTGTGTATGTGTTATTATCACATCCCATAGAGTGTGTGTGTGTGTGTGTAGACAAGCTTGCAGCTTCTACTAGCCCGGATTGAAGGACTGGCTTCCCAAAAAATCTGTCTCTGATCTGCCTCTGGATTTGTCAAATCCATGTCAGATTAGGGCCCCCTGATCCACTCCAGATTAAGGTAAAAAAAAATCTGCGCTTGGGTTTAACCCACCAACCAGCTCTGCGTCATGCAAACAGGAAAGGCATCCAGCGGTGCATACGTCGACACTGAGCGCTGCTTCAGCTTCGGCATGTGATTAAGAGGTCAACTCGGGGGTATACACACATCGCTAATCCAATTAGCGGACTATCATTTACAGCTTAGCATGCAGTGCTCCGCGTGGAGAGTGGGAATATAACCCGCAAGCACTTGCACATTTGGTGTCTGGTGAAACGCAATTTCAGTCCTCTGTGTAATGCCTGTTACATAGTGAATTGACAGTAAAGTACACTTTGACTTTTTTGACTTTGACACTTCAAGACCACTTTCCTTTCTTTCCTCTCCCTTGCATCCCCTATTTTTGACCCTGTTTCTTTATTTAACTGTATGCTCACAACTGGCTCCTATTAAAACATCTGTATAGGGGTTCAGGTTGACCAAGGTCTATAAGAAAAAATCATGTAGTGTACTTTGAGTTAATTTACAATGTGAAGAAAACCGTGTTAAGAGAAGCACGGGACTGCGATGTGTCTTCCAATGTGAGACTGGCTTTCATCATAACCATCCCTGAGCTCTCATGAGGCTAAAGAGCACATGTTAAAGTGTCATGGTGAGACATTGTCTCAATCCCAATGTGCCCCTAGGCCTTAGGTCTGGCCTGGACAGTCACAAGTTTCACTGGCATGAGACATCTTCACGATTGGGTGATTTATTCAAGTTAAGTGGTTGAGAATTCAGAGTTTAGGATTAGCAGGGACACTAGGATGTAGCCTTTCGCTTGCAGCACAGGTCTGTAGCCAGCCTGCTAACCACTGTTACACTGACCTCATACAGAAGTCAGGCCACCAGCTTTAAAGAGGCCCTATACAGCTAGTTTAGCTTAATTTACCCTAATTCAACAGGCTGAGATATTGTGGTGGTTATGTAAACCTTTATGGGTTGTTTGGTGGCTGGTTTGAAGCCCCCTACCTGATCTGGGCGGACACAGACAAGTCTCAGGTTTTGTGAAGTGCTTTATGGCACTACACACACACACACGCTCCCAGATAGGCACCGGCTAGATGTAAACACAACGTAGTGAAGGGGGCGCAAACATTCATCATGGAACAGCCAAAGAAAAAGAAACAGAGAAAACTGATGTCGGAGGAACAAAGAAAGAGGAAACGGTAGTGTGTAGGGGGAGCTCTGTGGAGAAAAATGCGAGCACAAACCTGGCACAAACCGAGAAATTGTGAGGATTTAAAGGAGCTATCACTCAGTGAGAGAGTGAGCAAGAGAGTGAGAGTGTGAGAGTGAGCGAGTGGGTGAGAACAGCTTTAGAGATGTGTTAGCTGGCAAATGGGTGTGTGTGCGCAAGTGAATGAGTGAGTGAGCAGTGGAGTTTGGCTGGCATTAGTAGCGTTCAGGTGGGCATGGCCGTGGCCTGTGCCAAGCTGCCACCTGGTGCCAGGAGGCCGCAGCTGTGACCGGTGCCCATCCACCCACCCGCCGGCCCGCCCACACGGCTTGAATGGCCTTTTGGCTCCGCTTGGGTGCCACGGTAACTCAGGCACAGCAGGTCTCTTGGGGACACAGGTGGACAGTGCCTAGGCAGATATCTTACACACACCTCTCACATACACACACAGACACACACACACAGGTTGGGGAAAGATGGTGGTGTTTCAGCACTAATGCGATACATTATATTGAATTTCCTGTATAGACTTCAATACATTTTTATTTGGCCGTTTGACAGTTTGAAACTCATCTTGTTTGTTCATTTGTCCATTGATTATAATATCATTCATTAAAATGATTCATTCATTTACCCAGTCATTCACCTATCCATTCCTCATGTCACTGTGAAGATGATTCTCAATTGTTGTATATCACCACCTCTTTGCCTTTGTGTTCACTCCCCACCTCGCTCCCTCCCTCTCTCTCCTCAAGCCACTGGCTCCAAAGCTAGGCCCATCCATTCATCCACCCCCACTGTCTATCTATCCTTCTACCTCTCCTCTCAATCCATTACCACTCCATCACTTTGTCTCTCCTCTCTCGCCCCCATCTCTTCGTCTCTCTCTCTCTCTCTCTCTCTCTCTCTCTCTCTATCTGTCTTTTCTCCGCTGTCAGCACAGCAGCCTCCTTGGCTAATTCCTTGGAGGTCAGCCCCGACGCGTTCGTCTGCATATAATGCGCAGCCTCCGTCCGAGTGAGCACACAGACAGGCGCACACACACACACCCACACCTACACAGGCACGCACCGACACACACACACACACACACACACACACACACACACACACACACACACACACACAGAGGGGGGCCACCCATGTCGGATGCTACAGCAGCAGCGTGGTGTTTTGAGTGGGTGAAAACGATCGGTGAAAACAAAGTTGGCAGGCGAACCCGACACCCGCTAATTTGCTGTAGTGGGCCGTCTTGCACGCATGTGAAAGCAAGCTTTAATACACGCTCATTTAATAAAGCACCGACCCCAACAACTTGTGGGTTGTGTGTGTGTGTGTTTTATTCCTCCACATAACTTTGCCACCCCATCCAACCCCAGCCCACCTCCACTCCTTCCTGTCTGGGCTGTCTTTCTGCTCTCTCTTTGTTCACTGCAGAGGAGACAGAGGGAAGCAATTACGCAGGGCAAACAGAGGGGCGGCCCTTGGGGGACCCAAACTCCTAGTGACACACAGGAGGGGGAGGTGGGAGGGGGCGGGGGCGGGGGCTGAGTCTGGCTACTCACCCGGCCAAAGCTAATTGCTATGCTTTCAAAATGTGCAGGACCGAGGCGGTGAAGCCAGTGGAAATGATATCAGCACAAAGGTAGACACACAAATTGAATAAGCTCTCCATGCCTTGCACAATGCATGTGTGTGTGTGTGCAGGCATACATGCACACACACACACACACACACACACACACACACACACTACAAAAAATAAAAAGAAAATAGGTACATATACGTTATACCATTCCAACTGACACTAACTACTAGGCAAATTGTTGTCTACCTATGAGCTCTGTTCAAAGTTTAAGAGAATTCAAGATAAGGAATTTTATATTTAAATTCCGTATTGACTTTGCATTAAGTCTTTGATAATACTTTCCAAAACCCATGGTTAGATGCTTCATTAAAAACTATTTATATATGTTCGTACGTACGTATGTATGTATGTATGTATAGCATAGTTTTACTTTCCCATCATCCTCTTGCTATACTGGTATTAAATGAAAAGCACTACAAAAGAAGGAGAGAAGCAAGACTCTGGATTTCGTTCACTGCTGTGAGCGGAGGTTTGGTTGCCAAATAACTTCTGACACATCTGACAAGGAGGCTGATTAGACGAAGCACAAAGAATTACATCTGTGTCAGAGACATTTTCTTTTCTTAACGTACGAGTCCGTGAGTGAGTGTGTTTGTGTATGTGTGTGTGTGTGTGTGTGTGTGTGTGTGTGTGTGTGTGTGTGTGTGTGTGTGTGCCACGCCTGTGATTTGACAAACAGAGATGTGAAGAAATTAAGCTCCCGAGAGAGACGTCCACTGCGTTTAATAACTGGAGCCCCACTCTTTTCCCAGAAGCTCTCAGTAATCAGGTAAGGAAACACACAGAAGCAGAGAAATGGAGACATGCTAACTTTGAACATGGTGACTGAAATCTCGGTGTGATATCATATCTATTCATCCATGCACTATGGGACCATTTTAATCATTTTACCTCGCAGGAAAGAGATGTTTAAAGGGAATAACTTTCAAACTGTTTGTGGGGATGGAAAAAAGAATGGCTTTCAGTGCAAAGGTCAGCTGTGGAGCTAAGGCAGGCCTATCCTTTTCTTTTGTTTGCGTGCAGCTAGCAGTTTGTCTGTATTTTTTTTTTTTTTGTTCAAAATGTCTCTTTGTCCCCTCTAAAGGGCTTTAATTATAAATGTGTGGCACACGGAGGTCTACTCCCTACGCTAATGATCTGTTTCTCACATGTAATGAGTGCTTAAGCAAGCTTGTTTTCAACATTTTCTGGTTGTTAACCTCCACAGTCTCCCACTTGGCAATTTAGAAAAAAAAATGAGTTTGTCCACAGAAACACATTGTATGTACAAGACCAGAAAATTGTAAGGGACCCCATGGCCTCAAGATCTTAACGTTTCTGTGGATAATTTTTAATTTCTCAATCTAAGCGAAGACATGACATTAAGGATGATGTATTGGAATAAATCCTAGCTTTATGGAATTGATGCATATTGGCTTTGTCACTGAATATCAGTTAGCTAGTCCAACATTTCAAAATATATATCCCTCAACCCTCTGAACTTTTGAAAATGAAATCTGAAATACTGCCCACTTCACCTTTTCAAACTACACAGTACACAAACTATGCAGCCCTTCCTGAAGGTGGATGTTTTCAAAATGCAGTCCCTGAGGTTTTTTATCCACAACATTTCTACTCAAACCCGACACTAATCGGCCTCAGGTGAGCATTAACAGTCTAAAAATACATACGTCAGCTTAGAAGCCTGCAAAGCTTTAAGGCAATATATGCATATATATATATTCTGCCCAAGGGCCCTGTATGTGTTGCTGTGGTGAATATGACTGCATATGACTGCAGACTAATAAAGAACAAAAATGGGATACAGTATCCAGCTATTAAACTGAAGGGCAGCTCAGAAAGCACTCCAAAGCCCACCTGCAGCAGCGTTTCAAACCTCAAGGCAAATGAACGGCTTTTGCAGAGTAAAAATGACTCTTACCTAGTCGGTTGTCCAGGGCGCCGAAGTCCAGCGAGTACTTGACGACGTGGTAGTTGTTCCAGACGTAGAGCAGGTTGTCACGGGGATTGTAATCCACGGCGGCGATGTACTGGTAGGAGTTGGGGAAAGGGACGTCCAGGTAGCTGTCCTTGCTGAGCTCTGTGTTGTAGATGTAGTCGATCTTGTTGCCTGTGGCCTCGCTGTCGTCGTCCTCGTAGACCGACTTGATGACGTACAGCACGCCGCAAATCATGAAGGCGTTGGAGGCTGAGCGCTTGTCGTAAGCCGTCTCCCAAGTGCCTTCCACGCGCAACGTGTACGGATTGAGCTGGCTTATGACAATGCGGCCGTTGTTCTGCTCGGTGGCGTAGATCACCCACAAGCCGTTCTCGTCCACAGCCAGGTCAATGTCCGACTTCCCGCCCCAGCGATAGGGTGAGGTGTCGTGGTAGTTGGCACTGGCGATGATCGCTTCACCGCTTTTGATGCGCGTGCGCAGGTCGAATTTGACAATGTTACGCGTGCGCTCCTTGTTGAAGAAAAGTGCGCCATCGTACACGACGAAGCCCGTGCCGTCCACGCGATGCGGCAACTTGTAGGTGGTGGTGGGCCGGCCGGCGATGAAGTCCTCCTTAGACGAGTACTCGGTGAGCGTGTCTGTGCGGTAGGGCGTCCATGGCATGTAGTAGATCTTATCAGAGGCCTGTAGTGGGTCCTTGCACCATGCTCCGGACTGGTGGTCCGACTCGAAGAGGTGCTCGCTCTGGTAGACGCCCCTCAGGAGTCCAGGACATAAGAAAACTATGAGAGCCAAAGATGGAGAGAGAATAGTTAATGTGTTAAACACAGGACCCTTTCCCTGACTGGAGCACTAATCTAAAAGTCTAGTCTTATGTCACTGAAAAACAATAGCTATATTTAATAGAGGAATGATTAATGTTAATTAATTTAAAAAACCTACTACTGGAACTACTGGAACATTTTAAAGACATTTTTCTAAATAAACCTCAACTCTGCATAGCCATATAAGTTGGAAACGAAATGAAACTACAGGATACTGACAAATGGTTTGTGACAGAGTATTACAGCCTGCTCATGGGAAAGCAGGTAGCATTAATCAGCCTTCATCCCAGTCCCACTGTCAGATGGATTCATATTGCCATCATACAAACTCACGTACGCGAGCATATTTTTGGCTACCCACCAGAGCGCACTCAATACGTGCCCTCTCTGCTCTCTCTATTTAATTACACAGAGTTTCGACTCCATGATAGATTGGAAGCAAATAAATAAATAAATAAATAAAAAATCACTAACTTCCATCCACTTAGATGAATTTGCCTCTCTGTCAGAGTCTATGTTTAACATATATGGTCCACCTACAGATCACGGTGTTGTAGGATGTAATGCCATCTATTGACTCAAACAAAGGTCACATTAAGAACTTTGATAAATAGGACCGGGCCAGATATTGGCAACCGCGGGGTTGGAGACCATGGAAAGACAATAATTACTTTATATTTATTATCTGGGTATATTTCTTCTTTTTGTTTTGGCTCCATGCAATCTCGTCGATTTGTGTCAGTGTGATTTACTGTGACCCTGCATTCAAAACTAATAACGCCGAACTCAAGCTCTACTTAAATCTCATAAAGCCATCCCATGATGCATCTGTGCCTCGCAGAGTGCCTCCGTTGCTGTCGGACATTTGGCGCTCCTTTGCGATATGGATTACCTCGAGCCACCCACCGCGTCATCCCAAAGTCCGACTGTCCACTAAAAAAGATTACTTTTCCTACCCTAATCTCATTCAAATTAATTTCGGACCACGGTGGGCGCATTGTCTATTGATACTAAAGGACAGCATAATCTTGAGAGATGGCAATTACGCAGGCTCCCTCTAATTAGATGTGCCCGTAGCAACGGGGATTCGGTGCCTCGCTGTGGCAGATGATGCATTGTCTCTGGTCCGGCAGAGACATTTGCAAGAGAGAATAAACAGAACGATGACATTTTATCCGCTCGGTGCGGCAGATAACCTTCAGACAAGAGCGAACAAGAGGCCCCAATGATTGAAAATAAGCAACTGCATTCTGGCAATAAAGCTCCTCTCTCCCTCGCGCTCTCCTGCGAATCCTGAATTAATTTGGATTCAGATAAGGAGAGAAATAAATAAAGACATAATCATCAAAAAAAAGCTAGGTCTATACACCAGCCGGTCTATCTGTGACTGAACAAAGACATGGACCCCAGGAAACTGCATCAGCGGCTCGGCTCACGGCCTCCGTCTGGCCTGTCTGTGTGTGTAACATGGGGAAGGTACCGGAATGCTTGGCTAAGCATCATGGAGGGCTAATTAAATGGCCCCCTCTGCGTTCAGGCTGAAGCCGCCAGATCCGGACCTTTTCTGGCCCGGAGTCTCTGGCCCTGCATTCCTAGAACTACAGTCAGTGTTCTGCTAATTGTCTGACATTGACAACCAATGAAGATTGAGTGCAGTGTTTGTGTGTGTATGTCAGTGTGTTTGTCTGTGTGTGTTTGAGAGAGAGAGAGAGAGAGAGAGAGAGAGAGAGAGAGAGAGAGAGAGAGAGAGAAAGAAAGAGAGAGAGATTGTATGTGTGTGTGTGTATATGTGTGTGTGTGTGTGTGTGTGTGTGTGTGTGTATGTGTCACTGTTCTACCGTTCTCCTCCTTCTCCCCTCACTCTCTTTGCATTCCAGCAGGTTTACTTTGCAGACATCTTTGAAGCAATATAAAGTGAGGTGCTTTGATTCAGGGAGGCAAGCTGTGCGACACCTGATTCGCTCCAGCATTTTGCCCGAAGTTTCACAGCAGAAAAAACCACAATGAACAAACGTATTTTCTAAGCATCCAGATTGGAGATACAGGCTGGGGTGGAGTAGTGGGGGTGGGGACAGAGGGTGGAGGGTGAGAATTTAGCAGCAGGTAAGAGGAAAGATTAAAAGTGAGACTGCCTCCACGCTGGGCACCTCCTCCCCGAGTGCCACGCTGCGATGCCATGCCTGTCAGTCGGCTTCATCACAGGCTGACACGTGTGCCGCCTTGGCACAGCCATCTTGTCATATCCTAACATCCCGACTCCAGCAGATACCACCCATTATGAGGTATCATTTCCTGAACCCGTATGGGTGTGGGTGGGTGGGTGGATGCACGTCCCCGCGTTCCCCGCAGGCGTGTGGGTGTGGGTGGGTGGATGCACGCATGCGTGTGGGTGTGGGTGTGTTTATGTGCCCAATTCGAATGGAAGCATTTGCAAAACATCAGTCTTAGCTTCAGTTCCACTTTAAGATTATTCAAAACCAAGACGTCACATCCCCCAACTACAGCCAAAGACTACTAATATGAACCCAAGAAGGGCCTGGAGTATGAGAGAAAGGGGTTGGGGGGGGGTCAAGGGATGGGGTATGACTCCACAAGCATGCACCCCACCACTAGTGTTGGGACAGAGAGACTGGTTAAGCAGGAAAGAAGCCTCAGAGACACCAGCCAGGAATGAAAGGGGGACACAGAGAGAAAGAGAGAGGGCTGGACTCACAACACAGAACATGAGAAGAGGGGGAATGAAACAAATAAGTAAATAAATCACAACAACAACAGCGACCAAAAAAAAACAAACAAAAAAAACCCCACTGCTTTCCTGTGAGAAAACAACACACACACACACACATAACACACACCGGTAGCAGCTTAGCTGGCGAAACATATGCCTACTGCTTTAATTGCCCCCCGCTCTTTTGCTGCTGAGTACATTATTCAGTCAATTAGAGCAAGCTTCAGTGCAGTCGGACAAATCAGGCACTTTCTTCTGCTGGCTTAAGGGCTGGGAAGTGGGGCGAGGTGGGGTGACAAGGCACCCCCCCCCCCCCCCCCCATACCCACCCACTGGATGCTGTAGGGTAGTGAAGGACAGACACCACACAGGGTGGCTAAGCTACACTAACACTAGCGTACAGCAGGCCTATATACAAATACAAATATAACTTACTAACTAACTAAATAAACAAACAAACAACAAATAAATAAATGAGAACAGCATTTACAACTACTGCCTAGCCCCAGGATGTACAAAGCCCCACGGTGTACATTTAGCACGCCGTTCTTTTGTTCAGCATTCCATGGACACACACCGCCTGAAGGTTACAGCCATCACTGTGGTTATGATTGCGATTTAAAATACTGACAGCTCATTGGATGGGCTATTGATTGTCTTTGCACCCCCCTCCCCCCCAGCTTGATAAGCAGTGAATGATAATGCTAAGGAAAATAGTGCTAGCCATAAAATGAGCGTCAGTCAGCACATGCAGACAGAGAGAGGCTGGGCAGGAGTTGTATTAATGAGCCCACTGCTCAGGTGCAATCAATCTGTGTAAAAATATATGCATAGGTATACCTCAGACGCACTCAGCATCCCCTGCCTATATTCCTCTCTATATGCCAACAAAACAGCTGAAGTAGAAAATTATTCCTGTGACATATTCATTTTTTCGAACATTAACTTTCTTTCTGGTACACAGTGTTCAGGTACAACATGAAATCTCAGCAGACACAGATCAGCTATGCCGGTCTATTTTTTACACCTACTGTACGAAGCAAACAAACAGAAAAACTGTACAAGTAATTTAAACTTGTATCTCTGCAGACGAACATCTGCTAAGTTCCTAAATAAAAACTTGGTCTGCAGTCATAGTTCTAGGCATTTAGTAACTTTTCCACATGCATGCTGTCATTATGCTTGACATGTATGACTGGACCACAAATATCTGTCCTCCAGCATCCTATTCGATAATGAATATATGCTATTTTTAGGAGAGCTTGCGCTGCAGTAACAACTTCCTATTTCTTAAAGAGATCATCAACATGGACAAATTGTAGCTCAGCAGCAAAAACAGGAGGCATTAAAACAAAATTGTTGGGGGGAGGTGGGGGGGGGGGGGTACAATGGAGCCCTAAAAATTACCCACTATGGCAAATGGAGGAGAAAGTACACTCTACATTAGAACAAGAGAAGTCATTTTAGTTACCTTTTTGTTCCACTTCTATTTTAGGCATGGGGAAAGGAGGAAGGACGGGAGAGAAAGAGAGAAGAGAGAAAGAGAGAGAGAGAGAGAGAGAGAGAGAGAGAGAGAGAGAGAGAAAGAGAGAGAGAGAGAGAGAGAATTGGAAAATTGGAGGGAAGGAGGGAGGAAGAAGGGAAGAAGAGAGAAACAGAAAGAATAAATTAATTGGTGTGGGCAATTGGCAAAGAATCAGGCTTATTCTGGCAGGTCAGGAGAGCGCCACTGAGTGACTGAGTGCACTGTGGAGGAAAGAGAGTGATCATGACAACAATAATGATAAGAGAAGTGTCAATGAGTGGCACAGTCATATCAGTGCTCCTGCATCCTGATCAGTGGCACCACTGAAACATAATGTAAAAACACTACAGAGAGACGCTGTCCTTCTGTTGGAACCTGAGCAGGGAAAGAAAAAAAATGAAGAGAAAGACAGCAGAGTAATGCAATAGAATTCACAGCATAAGGATAGCTTTTGAAAGTTCTAATAAATGAAAGAAAAAAAAAAGATTTGAAATGTATGTCTACAAATATTCATTTATTCATTCACTCCTTCATTCAATTAAATCCAAATTTCTTTGGAAAAGCCGCAGTCAATATAGATGAAAGCGCCTTACAATCCAACCAAAATACAGACCACTGACATACCTGTGCAAATGCAGGCTACTGCAAACAGTCGCTATCATGGTTATTGTTACGAATTTATTTCTGAATGGTAATATGGATCTCTGATGACAGCGAAGATATGCAACACAGGTGGGTGAACACGAAAAAGAAAAAAAATGTGGGCAAAAGAAACAAAAAGAAAGTATTCTTGTATATGATT
>PYXC01000721.1:300000-320000 GCA_015244755.2 Tenualosa ilisha | reverse complement strand
TTTTCAAGATTAAGATTATACAAATTATCCTATTACAAATCCTTCATTAAACGACTGTCTCTATGCACAAACTCAATGTGCCAAGGCGAGACATGACGCTAAATCTCCAAAGGGACAACGGGGCCTTCCCAAAGGAGGGTCAGATTATATAATCTCACAATCATCTAATTGTCTAGAAATATGACTAAATGAACATCTGAAGACCAATTAATTAGATGGAAGAGCCTCTCAAGACTGCCTTGGTACCTTGGTGACGTTGGTCGTGAAATGTTATCTCAGGCCTGCATGTTTTCCCAAATGCCTAAAGGAAGGTGGAAACAAGAAGGCTGTGTGTGTGTGTGTGTGTGTGTGGTGTGTGTGTGTGTGTGTGTGTGTGTGTGTGTGTGTGTGTGTGTGTGTGGCCGGGGTGGGGGTGGGGGGTTCTTTACTGTAGGGAACACCTTTACCTCATGCAAGCTGTCAGTAGGTGTCAATCACCTAAGCCCTGTAGAGGTGAACGACTCCATGACTTTGAAGATGTTTGCCAAATTTCTGGAGGCCAAGCTTGTCTTATTTTTCCCCCCACCAAGACTTCAGCAGAAGGAATCGACAAACAACAAATGACAAACAATAAACATCAAACTTCAGGGGTATGTGACCCTCCGCGACCACTCAGCCCACCCCCAAATCCTCCCTGGTGAACCAAACGTCCCCCCCTCACCACTCCCCTCCTTCCATTCCTCAGTCGAAGCCGGGTGCACGCCTCAGCCTCTCAATAATTAACATGTCCCGATTTTGTGCCTCCGTGCCAGCGAGGTGGCAGAATGATATCATTAGTGCCTAATAGAGATTCATGGTTGAGCGGAGCGGAACTCGGGATGGCAACAGGAATGGGGATAGAGAGAGAGAGAGAGAGAGAGACAGAGAGAGAGAGAAAGGGAGAGAGAAAGGGAGTGAGAGAGGGGGGAAATTGTGACTAGACTTCGAGTGCTTAATTAATGACACAAATTAGAGGGCTTTGAATAGCATGTGCCTGAGGATGTGGGAGGTCACGGCGGCAATCTCCAGTTCCATCTCTCTTTCTCGCCCCCCATCTCCCCTGCTCTTACTCATTCGTTTGCTCTATCATTCATTCGCTCTCTCACACTTCCCTGATTTTTCCTCCTCTGTGCTGCTTAGACACTCTCTTGGTCTCTGCCGACGTGTGCATGTGTGTGCATATGTCTGTCTGTCTCGATGTATATCTTGATGTATCTCTGTCTATGTCTGACTGTGATAGTGTGTGTGTCTCGTCTGTCTCTATCAATGTGTATGTTATGCGCTTTTGACTGTGTTGCTGTGTGTGTGTGTGTGTGTGTGTGTGTGTGTGTGTCTGACTGTCTCCTTCAGTGGATTTATCTGTATTCAGTGGATTTATCTGTCTTGCAGTATGTCCACTTTAGTATGTACACTGTATATATGTATGTAATGTACGTGCACGTACTGCATGTGTACACAGTATGGATGTCTAAGTATGTCTGTGTATAAAGGTCTCGGGACTGTTTTATGTACCAGTGTTTTCACACCCATCTTCACAAACTAACATCTATAATCTACCTCTAATTTATCCATTGTTTGTAATTTGTCCTCTCTCTCTCTCTCTCTCTCTCTCTGTCTGTCTCATATTCTCTCAGTATTTCATATTGTTGACTGTGGTGGGAGCCACTCCTGCTGTACCAGGTGCAGTTGCTGGAGGCTGGCCAGAGTCTCTCAGTCACTAGGGAACATCCCAGGAGGGGACACAGTGGGGGAAAAAACAACAACAAAAAAACAAAGGTATAGAGAAAATGAATAGTCCCTACATGCACACAAGTCCCCCTTCCGAAGAGGTCAAGGTCAAAGTTAACACTACAAGGAATCGCTCCCTCAGGCTTCAGACAATAGAAACAGCTCCAATCAGAAGAGGAGGAAGGGTTTATAAAGAAGTGTATCAAGGTAGGATAAATGAGGGGGTTCTCCAAAAGTGATAATGTGATTGGGCCATAAGGTGATAGTTGGGCATGCTGCAGTCTGAAATTCCACATTAGGGATGAGACAGTGGGGACCTTTGATTAACACTGACAATCCCACGAGGTGTGTGTATGTGTGTGTGTGTGTGTGTGTGTGTGTGTGTGTGTGTGTGTGCATGCGTGTAGCGCCATGGGCCCGATCGGCAATTAACGCTTTAGCCTAGCACTTAGCGCCTCTCTGGGCACTTTGAGCAACAAAGGCCCATTTGAGTGCAAGGAGCCCCTGATAGATTATAGCCTGCGCCCTTGACGCTATTAGCCAGGAGAGGCTTTTTCACAAGCTCCCACCACCTCCACTCGCCAACGCTCACACAGACACACACACACACACACACAAAAAACCCTAAAGCAGAGTCATTTATATTTGTCCATAATCAGACTTCTCTTTTGCAATTAGGGATACATTTGGGCATCAATAGAGAGAGTGAGATAGTGTGTGTGTGTGTGTGTGTGTGCATGCGTGTATGTGTGTGTGTGTGTGTGTGTGTGTGTGTGTGTGTGTGTGAGTGAGAGAGAGAGAGAGAGAGAGAGAGAATATAAGACGTTCCTTTTATGAAGCTGTTTGTGCTCTTTCTGCTTCCTCCCTCATCTTTGTTTCCTCCTGCTCATTTTGCTGTGTGTTAGCAGTGAGCACTGGCTTAGCCAATCAGTGTGGATGGCTTCGTCCCAGAGGCTCCGCTTGATATCACTTAGGCCAATTGATAAATGGAGGACAAGATTGCAATTATGTGGCTTAGCTTGGTCGCATAGACAATGGGTCTACCAGCAAAGTGTGATTTCATTTATTTTCTGAGTGGGCATTTTAAATGGCCCCCAAGACGACAAAACACAAGTATTCAATCTCTGCTCCGTGATGTCTGCCTCAAATTAGAGTTTTGGCATCATTCTGATATGACTCGCCTTTTCAAAATCACTTGCTGCAGAGACTGCTTCAGTAGTATATGGCTTGAGCAATATAGTATTTATTATTTATTTATTTGTTAAGCTCAAACAGCCAAGAAGGGTAGTGGCCAGCAAGTGAATCATGCAAAATGATGTATTCACATTCATGTTTGGATGTTACTTGATCTCTAAAATGTAGGGCATATGTAGATCTCCTATGAAACAATACACAACTAATGCCATGCTTGTTTATGTTCAGATACAATTTGTTTATCAAATGTCATATCTAGAATGCTGCAAATGCTCTATGCTAGACATATTTGTTTAGTTTTAATGACTACACCACATGAATAAACTCAGCTCAACTCCCTTCTTAACCATCTGAGAGCTTCTTTCTGCACACTAAGGTCTCTAAGACTAGATATCTTCTGCATCACAGTAAGCTCCAACTGCCTCCGTAATCTTGCTACGATAGTCTTACATGAGGTGATTCTAAGCACTTGACAGGTTCACTGAAACAATGAAAAACCAATGGAGCATGTGGTTGGAGAGATTGCCATAGGGAGACAGGTTGCTGTGGGTGGGTGGGTGGTGTGTGTGTGTGTGTGTGTGTGTGTGTGTGTGTGTGTGTTTGTTGGTTGGTAGGTCAGCTGTCATTAAGCGCGTCTCCAGCCCCCTCTTTTCACTCTCTTCACCCTTCACAGCTCACATCACACGGAGATCGCCACCCGAGCGCGAATAAGCCCCTGTCAGAGATTTAGCAATCAGGCTAAATGCTAGTTAGCGACCAAGGATGCTCCACAGCAGTCTAAAACAACAACAATGGGAACAAGACTGACAGCAACACTTCTGCTAGATATCTGTCACACAATTTTCAAAGAAGAACCTACAATATATCTAATTAAAATAATTTTCTATTTAGATTAAGATTTCATTGCTGCACACCTAGTTAAATAATGTGAAGGAGGTGTTATTTAATTAGATATTTGATAAGCAATCAGGTCTACAGTCTTCACTCCAATTCAATTAATACAATCGTACATACAGTCATTCCTAAGGCTGAAAAAACAGTTAAGGTGATCACTGGATCTTTTCCATAGTAGATTTGAGGATAATTTTAACTCCGGGGGTTATGATGCAATCAAGTTTAGACCAAATCCCATCAGATCTTTGTAGTTTGAGGAAACTAACTCTGAGAACACTATAAAATTGCTGATGACGTTTGAGTGATGACCATCAAAGAGTACCCAAAATGCCAGTGTGGATCTTGCTTCTGATGGGGACTTCAGGGCTCATGTGTGCATTGGCCCCAGCACTAATCAGAGCCTGAAATCACTATAAAAGAGAATAACCTGCTAATGACCGTGCACTGCCAAGCCCAACTGGGCCCCCCCAATTAACATAATTGCAATTAACATTGAGGGATTGGCTGGCATCGGACACTGCAGATCGGTATGATGCCCCGGGTCCGGCTGAGTCCTGTTTACCTTGATGTCTGTGACGGTATCTAAACGCTGCCGCATCAATCGCTGGATCGCACGGTGGGCATTAGTCGCATCCAACATGAATAATTGTGCTTCACTGCTGCCAAGACACTGGCATTGAAAACTAATGGGGACTGGGGGGCTGTGTGTGTGTGTGTGTGTGTGTGTGTGTGTGTGTGTGTGTGTGTGTGTGTGTGTCTGTGGGGGGGGTGTGTCTCTTCACACCTAAAAACGGGTGTCACGTTAGGCCCTGACAGGTAAATTGCCGGATGGTCACGCCACTCTGTCACAGGTGTTAGGTGCACAAAAAGGGGTCCGCTGCGGAGTGCGGCAAACAATGGCGGCCCATCAGGCGGAAATGGCGCACGAGAGCGTGAGATAGATGGCGAAACGACGGTGTGTGGCAGATCGATTGTGCGGGCTTTGCTGGCGACCGACACGGGGACGTGCTGACAGATAACAGAAGTGGCAGGTGTTGAGGGATTTGCCAAAATAATCAGGGCTTTTTATTGCCATTAGCTTTTGCCAGACTCATTGTAGTAATCTAGCATGATGCCACTACAATGGAGCGCTGATGAGACCTTTTGGAGAAGAATGAGACCCTAACAAAATTGCTAAATGTTGAGACAGAAATGTTTTGTTTCTGGAAATCAAACTCCTTCTTAGATTCTAAGCTATCTGGGCAAACAGATTTAGAAGGTATGATGGGTTTAATACCTGTCACATTACATATTCATTCTATTCGATTTATTACCATCATTTTTAAATGGTAGCATTATCACTTAACTAAAAGTATGATTTTTTTGTACTTGCCAAAGATAAGAAAATAGAGGGAACTAAATGGATGAATGGATGGATGAAACGACAGGAGGACTAACAGGCGGAGACAGAAAAGCAAGCTGTACTGCAAGAATTTCTTGGAAGTAAACTACAACTATGTAGCGTAATTATGCACCATATTGGATTTAACCAAGTGAATCAAGGTCAGCTTGTTTTCCATGGTAACTACATGCAGAAATATGCCTAATTGGTTATTCTGGAACAGTCGGTTGATGAGGTAGGCTTGCACAGAGCATTGCCAGACATGATCAAAAACAAACACACAAACACACTTATGCATAAACACACACAAATACACGCACACACATGCACGCGCGCACACACAAGCACACACATGCACACACACACACAAACATCAGCGCTCCGACCGGAATAAAGCACTTATTCTGACGTTTCTCCTTTTGTGTGTCCTTATCAGACTGCTGACTGGAAACCTCTGCTTTGACCGAATGATACACGCAATTTACTGTAAGGGTGAACAATACTAGCAAGTGTGAATGTGTGTGTGTGTGTCATTCACAAAGGCTAACCTCTGAAGGAACCAGCTTGTAAAAAATGGCCTGAACCAGAGAATTAGGGGAGGGTCTTCAAAGGCTGGGAGCAGGGACAAGTGATCCATTGTGGATGTTCAATCACAAGCTGTGAGCCAAGGTCAGGGACGGGAGTAGGGGCCGGTGGGGGGTTGAGCGAGAGAGAGAGAGAGAGAGACTGTGGAGATCTGACTCATGATAATATGTCATCATAAAGTGCTCGAAAGTTTGACCCTGTCCGAGCCCAGGTCATCGAACTAATCAGCCGCATGTATTCGAGTGCACAGTATTTGTGCATATATGTATGTATATGTGTGTGCGTGTGTGTGTATACATAAGTGTGTGTGTGTGTGTGTGTGTATGTATGGGTGTGTGAGAGCATGTGTATCAATGTGAGTGTGTGAGGGTGTAACTGCATAAGTCTCTAAAATCCGCTTGTTCAACTGCAGGGTCAACCACCCACCAGCACTGTATGTGCAACTAACACATCACATGGTTCACACAAACAAACACACATGCTCTCTGTCTCTCTCTCTCTCTCTCACACACACACACACACACACACGCACACACACACACACTGCCACACACACCACACACACACACACACACACCACACACACACACACAAAGAATGCTGGAAGTTGCTTTAAACCATATCTACCACAGGAGCCAATTAAATGTAACATGTTTTGGAAACGGACTAAAGGCCTATTCTTTGTGTATTTCATCCAGTGATGCTTGTTTGTTTGTTTGATTGTTCTTGGAGGTCAGGAGAAAAACAATCTAATGATGCCTCCTCCCCCACCACTCTTTCTCAAACATCCTGTTATGCTTTAGTTCCCCCATCCCTCTCTCCCTCTCGAGCAGAACACCCCAACCTCCCCTCACACACACACACACACACACACA
The DNA here is from genome assembly GCA_015244755.2 of Tenualosa ilisha. Taxonomy (NCBI): domain Eukaryota; kingdom Metazoa; phylum Chordata; class Actinopteri; order Clupeiformes; family Clupeidae; genus Tenualosa; species Tenualosa ilisha. Next base: position 313,325 of record PYXC01000721.1, on the reverse strand, counting down.
CACACACACTCCCTCCTCCAAATGCAGGCGATTCACCCTAGCTCATCGCTATGCTGGGCAGTCCACTCGGGTAGCCGCAAGATGAGGCCAGCAGTAACTTCACTTGACAGAGCCGCCCTCCGACCAGAATACTGATGCCACTGTCCACCCACAAAAGAGAAGGGAGAAGGGCAGGGAAGGAGGGAGGGGGGGGAGAGAGAGAGAGAGAGAGAGAGGTGTAGGACAGAGAGAGAGAGAGAGTTGGGGGGGGGGGGGGGGTCAGCAGTGGTACAAGAGGTGATGGGATGAAGATTGAGAGCAGGGAGCTACTCGTCAAGAGATGGAGATAGTGAGAGTGAAAAGTGCGAGAGAGAGAGAGAGAGAGAGGTAGATAGAATCATGATGAGACTCACCAAAAAAGTTGGAAGTTGTCAAGATAGAGGGAAGAAAGGGGAAAGGGGAGGTAGTGAGAGAGAGAGAAAGAAAAGAGAGAGAAAACAGACAGAGATAGAAGAAAAGAGACATGGAGTGTGAAAGTAGCAGGGTGAGAGCAGGATAACAGTGAAATAAAGACAGAGGGGACTTGACAACGGTATCAGGCAGCACTGAGACAGAAATGATATGTCAGTGGGCTACAAAGCATATTTACTTTTAAACAGAGAAAAGACTCTCTTTAAGTGTGGCCTTTAAACAGAGAAAAGACTCTCTCTAAGTGTGGCCTTCAAACAGAGAAAAGACTCACTTTAAGTGTGGTCTTCCAACAGAGAAAAGACTCTTTAATTGTGGCCTTCAAACAGAGAAAAGAGTCTTTAAATGTGGCCTTAACACAGAGAAAAGACTCTCTTTAAATGTGACCTTCAAACAGAGAAAAGACTCTCTAAGTGTGGCCTTTAAACAGAGAAAAGACTCTCTTAATGTGGCCTTTAAACAGAGAAAAGACTCTTTAAACGTGGCCTTTAAACACAGAAAAGACTCTTTAAACGTGGCCTTCAAACAGAGAAAAGACTCTTTTTAAGTGTGGCCTTCAAACAGAGACAAGACTCTAAATGTGGCCTTTAAACAGAGAAAAGATTCTCTTTAAGTGTGGGCTTTACACAGAGAAAGACTTCCTTTAAATGTGGCCTGCCTCCCGTATTATGCCTTGAAATCAGTCACTGCCCACTCTCCCATCTAAATAAGGTCCTCAATTTACAAGATGGCAACACCAATCCCCAAAATTCTAATTGCCTCAAACTCAAACGTAAGCACGCACACACACACAGACACACACGCACACACATGCACACACACACACGCACACACGCACGCACACACACACGCACGCACACACGCACACACACACACGCACGCACGCACGCACACACACACCTCCTTTGTCAGTGAAATATTGTCTTAAATCATCTACCCGTATGCAACCGGTCTTGTTTCCAATCTAACCCTGTTTACTCTTGTTTTAATTAAAACACGGCTTAGAGATTACTGGCTTTGAAACTGCAGTATTAAATAGTCATCTAGAGAACAACTAAATCACATTGATTTTGTACTAACCCCAAACACATAACATGGTCATGGTAAAGCAGTGCTGGTCGATCTGACAAATAGATTGACTTAGGTTTGGTTTCCTGTTCCTTGTTGTGGAACTTTGGACAAAATGCTCTGCTACATATTTAACTACTTTCCTTTACATTGAAAATCATCTGCTTGCTCAAATCTCTAGTCGATATGACCTTCAACACATCTGATCTTCTGCAGCACAAAAGCTGATGCCTCCTGATGTCTCTCGAACATGGAAGTGACATAGAAAGGATAGAATTTGTGATCAGCTTAATAACATGGAGATATATAATGTACGCCAACTAGGAGCTCATCTTGGCTGTACACCTACAGCCATTTTTAAAACCAAGTGTCCTCAATTTAAACAATGGGTAAAATTAAAATTCTAACCAAAAGGCAAAAATCGTATGCATGCAAATGACTTGTTGCATGTCAATGGCAGTGCTGAGAGTCAAGGTAAGTTAACAAACTGACTTTGCCGAGTTCTGGTTTGACTCGACACTTTGGCCATCTTTCAAATTAAATAAGGACACCGATTATAAAAAGAGTCAGGTGAGTGACTTCTTAATCATTCGCCCTCTTCCACCCCCAACACCACACCATCTCTTCCCAAACATCATCCATAGTGATTTTTGGGCGGCACAATGTTTGGGGATATTTTTGATGACGGGATATGATTATGATCATCTGTCAGCGCTAACTGGCTATTTAATGATAACGAGCTGTCTACCGGCATGACAGCTGTTCCCAGAGAGATAAGAGGCAGAGATAGGATGGGCTCTTTGGGAGGATGTTTTTTTTTTTTTTTTTCAATAATCTTTCTGTCCCTCCCTTTCTGCTTTGTCTGGTGTGTTAATTGATATGATGGCTAATTAATCAGCGATGGGTTCATTTGCAGACCTGTCTCTTATGATGAACAGAGAGAAGAGCTGTCATTAAAAAAAGTTTTGGACTGTCACAACGGAATCAGGTAGGGTGGATGTTTTAATTTCAAAACATTTAGTGGACTGGATGTCTCAGGACAACATCTTGGATCAATGATTAAACTGTAAACTAATTTGCTGTCAAGATTTAATATGGAATAAATTGGAATGAAACATGCTTAATGCAATCACAGAATTGATATAACAAAGGTTACTTGTGGACTTACAGGATTAATAATATGGATAAACATATTAGACTGATGCAGCGACTTTTAGCTTGAATACAGCATAGTCCAGCTTCTAGGGAGCATTTTATTAAAGTTAATGTGCTTATCGTATTGCCTAGGATATGATCAGACATATATTGAAATATATTTCTACTTCACCAGCAATAATCGCTCTCTCTCTCTCAGATTTTTATTCATTTATTTATTTCATCTTGCAGCAACATTTTATCATTTGTATTATGGTTTATATAAATAAAATATTTTGAAAGGAAAATAAAAAGGCCATATGGATCAGATATGGTAATTTCACATGGCGGTCATTCAGCAGAAATTCAATAACTCACAGCTTCATCAAACATATCATGTTCTCAGCTGCTGACCAAAAAAAAAAAAAAACTGATTTTAATGCAACTCAGCAACATGGTGAACAAAAGAAAAAAAAGAAAGATAAAGTACTTTAGCCTCTATGCAGGCGTGTGATGCCTTTGAAGTTTGGTCCAAGACTGTGGATGGCATGAAATGAGGTGTGAGGGTCCACAAGGTTTCTGCCCATGTGAATACAGGTCACTATGTAAAACCTGCAGTGCTGAAACAATGCAGCTATTGAGATGAAGCTCAGAAGGAGGGAGGGAGAGAGATAGAGATGGAGAGAGAGAGAGAGAAGAGAGAGAGAGAGAGAGAGAGAGAGAGAGAGAGAGAGAGAGAGAGAGAGAGAGAGAGAGAGAGAGAGGCCAAGCAGTCATGTGACCAGGAGAGATGGGGGGCTCTGCCCTGTGGCAGACAAAATCAAATTAAAGATTAGCGGGCTGGCTAACAATGGCCTAAAGAAAGTAGCGAGGGCAAAAATTAAAACGTAACGTGGGTCATAATGGAGGAATGTGAGAATAAATTAGAGGGATTTATTAGTGTTTAAGTGTTTACACACATACACTTTCTTTCCCATACAACTGACACGTCACCTACACTAAAAATGTAATGAAGACTGATCCATTCAAGCCATAGAGGCATAGCACAGAGCATTATCAACAGATGACAGACACGCCATGTTTGTGAAAATATTAGTGTACACAGGACCCTGGCATTAGAGAAGGGAGAAAAATGACAAGAAAAAAAAAATCTGTTATCTTTGCAAAGATATGAGAAACACAGTGTGAGATCTAATATTCTGAAGTCACACATTAAATCCCGAAACCGCTTTGAACCTGAAAGGGAAACGTCTGTTAGCATGAGCAGTAGTTAGCAAGTAGCCTTTAGCACTTGCAGTCTGAGAAGGATGGAAAGAGATACGTACTGTAAGGGACACACTCGTACTGCACCTCCAGGTATTTATATGTTCCAGGGCAGGGGTCAGGAAACACTTCAGGCCCAGCCACCACAGCACACTGCGTTCGGTTGTTGCATCTGGCAAAGGGAACACAAAGGAAAGGAGATTGGTGATTCTGATAGACAACTACAAAAAAGGCAACGTGCTGAATCCGTCTTCAAAGTCAAAGCAATGTCATCCACGAACATCCTCCATAAAGTGCACAAACCAAATCCGTAACTCAATTAGGCCACACTTAGCATGTGGCTAATGAACGGGAATAAATACCATTTTACTGTTGCGATTATGAAATCGAACCATTTGAGGGTTGAGCGATCACTGATTGCTTGTCTGTCAGCAGTAAAATTGCCAGGTTGAAAAAGAGGAGAGGTGGGGTGGACGTTCGCTGCCGTTTCGTCCATCGTGAAATTTTTTGGACTGTGAGGGTGCGGACGCAAGATAGGACCATGACTAATGTACAGGGGACACAGGCAGTCAAGTGAAAAATCAAGCGAAACGTTGGCTTCCAGTTCCTCTTAGGCTCATTAGTCTCTCAATCACAATGTTTTAAACCACAGCACTTTACACAGTCATGCTTTTATTCGTTTAGTTATCTTTTTTTTTTCTTTTCCGCCATCTCCTATTGGGGCAAAAATTAAATGACCAGAAATAACCAGGTTGAAACTTCAAGTGCATAAAATACAACTTGGACATCAACTGCTTGAGTGAAAAATGAAAGCAATGCACCGGGGTTAAAAAGAAATAAACAGCCAACGAACGTTGAATAATATGCATTAATCATTTACGCCATCAGCCGCAATAACATCATTTATGTTCGCAATTTGAAATATTAGACAGTTGGCACAAACTCTCCGCCAAGCGTCGCCAAGCCAATTCAATCACACATCAACCCGCAGCTAACAAACGGCCTCTCACCGCAAAAGGCATAGAGGGGCAGGCAACATAAAAATGTATTTATTTCCTGCTAAATAGCCTCTCACAATGAGAGTCGCAGAGAGGGTCGAGGTGAACTAACACCATGATTCATACGGGACAATTAAAAGCTTCCTTTACACCTTAATTAACATTGATTCCGGGGCAACTAATCAATTTTGTCCGTACGAAAGGAGAGTGAAGGACCTTTTCTCATTTAAGGCTAGCCTGTAACGAGATGCAGGCCAGCTCTTACCGCCAGCTGAACTTTATGGGGTCACGACCTCTGATGCCACTCATCTAACTCTCTTGGCACTCACGCTCTCCAGCCTCTGAATGCAGCCCGTGTCGCACAGGGTCAAAACCCTCAGTGAGGGAGAAAGAAAAAACTCTTACCAACACCTAACATTTTTACTTGGCTGTCATGTTTTTTTTTGTTTGGTTTGTTTTTTTTTTTTCTCCAAACACAAGGAGACTTATATAATCTAGCTCATTTCATTTGAATAACAACTAGGTGTGCTTTTAAGTTATTGTTTGAAATTTCATTCCTAACTTGGATTTAAAAAAGGAAAAAAAGGAAAAGAAAAATAAAGCTTTGTTTTTTGTGTGAGAGATGGAATTAAAAGAAATGGAGTACTAAAAAGAAGAGAACCGTTGCCGTGGCACTAAAATCCCTTCAAGGAGAGTGGAACGCGGTAAGGTTGTTCATATTCGGTGGAGTACAATCTCCAAGGCCGACACTGATTCACAATATGGAACACTAAATCACTTCTCTTAGAAAGAAGGAAAGACAAGTACAATGAATATGATTATGACAATGATTACATACATTACAAGATAGGCTTCCCAAAATGACCACAATTAACAAAGTTAATAACACAGTATTGTTATGCTGTGAAGCACTACATGTGCTCATCACACTGTGTTTGCATATACGCCTGTGGCTGTAAGGATACTCTTGCTTCATTGTTCTTTGATATAAATGCACTGCAGACGGCAGATCATGTTAATTGAGAGTGGAAATGCAAATGGCCCAGTGTTTAGTTTGATAGTGTACCATGCACCGCTATTGTCTTTCCTGGCAAACCCTGCTTTCTGACAGAGTTAGGGAGACAAAGAAAGGCAGACGGCTTGTTTAAAATACCTTGCTTTCATCATCTGTGCTGTAATCTTTATTAAACAAACAATGCAAAGTTCATAGAGGGTCAGGACGCCCAACTTTAATCATGCTGCGAGATCTCTTTGGATGAACCCGCAGATTAAGAATATTAATACTGGTCAAGGGGCAGATTACATACTAAACCCAAGCATCAATATTTATCTCAACCCATATCTGCGCCGCCATGGGGCTTAAACAATTCTTCCTGCTGAGATATCAAATGAGTCATTTTTGTGAATTAAATGAACTGAACTGCACTGAGAAAAGTGTAAAGATTCAAAAAGATGATTTAAGAAAAAGAAGATGTAATTTTAAATTAACAGATTAAAAAAAAAAATCAGTAAAAATGGAAAAATCTATTGAGCTACATTCCTAAGGTAAATAGTTTAGGAACGTCTAATTGTCTAATTGGTGATATTATAGTATTTTGAAATCTCAGGCTCCCTGGCCTACAGTTTAACCTGTAAGGATGGGGAGGGTTGAGTTCATTTACTACCCTGCACTAACTCTCAAAGATTTGAAAACAATGCAATAATAGAGGCTGGAACTGACATCTCCTCAGATGACATCTACTGTAGAACTGGGAACTTTTATTTCTCATATATTTCAATTTTAGCCTTTTTAAGATCCCACAGAAACGCTGTATGAAGTGAACCTGTTAACAAACCAGCTAGCTTTGAGTCAAACCTTGTATTGTAACATGAGTGACATAAGCATCTTTACCCCCTCCTCCTCCTCCTCTCTCTCGCACTCTCTTTTTCTGTCACAGGGTTAAGACTTAAATATTTGTCTTTGTCTCTCCACTCTTTCTTCCTGTCCTCCAATCAGCACCTTGTGAAAGGCATGGCATTTAAATATAGGCTGTATAGCGCTTTTCCATCCACTGTGCCAAATGTACCAAACTCATAGACCCCCTACCCCCGCCCCCATAATCTATGTGACTGTGTGAAAGGGTGAAGGAGAGAAGTGTGTGTGTCTGTGTGTGTTTTTTTGGGGGGGCATACAGAATAGTCACACAATTTAAATTGAATGGTGACATTAACTTGCTGTCAAATGGTGGACCCATTCCACAAACCCTGAAAAATCCACTGCAATTCAGAGCAAGTGTCTAAATTGCCCTTTTTACACACACACACACACACACACTTTCCCCACATTTTAATTTCTTGCTTTCTTGATTTTTTGAGAGAGAATCAATGTGCTTTTGTGTTACGGATGCTGTATGTGTGTATATGGGGGGCTGGGGGGGTAGGAAGAGAGACAGAGAGAGTATGAGAGTGTGTTTTCACACACGGTGTGTAATGACACGAGGCGCCTGAGCTAGCTTGACGAGTAATCGCTGTAATCTCCCACTGATCCCCTCTGCCAAACAAAAGAGGAAGACCATGCTGGATCCCTTGCCTGGAGGACCCAAAAATGTGGACGCAAACTCTAATAGCGTACACTAATGCACACACACACACGCACACGCACACGCAGGTGAAATGGAAAATGCAAAAAAGCCCTGTTCCACCCTCACACAGCAAACACTGGGACAGAATTCTACACGCAAATATTGAGCCTTCAGCTTCAGTTTATTGTTACTGTGGAAATTTAGTCCTGGATGGGTGAATGCAATGAGCTTTCCCTGACATTTTCACTAACATTTGCCTTGTGAAGTGTCTCTATTTGAAGATGAAATGCAAATCAGGGATGAGGCTTTTGGTTCTTTTACTTCACTTGTATGCTTATTTATTCATTCGTCTGAATAATGAATATCTGAATAATCTCAATAACATCTTTAATGACAACATAATTCTCTGCAAGCCATGTCCCATTATTTATTTGGTAGAGGAAGCATGAAAATGGCAATGAGCGCAATATAGAGGAGTGTCAAATTAGAGAATAAGCTTTGCTGGTGATTGCAACATGGGAACATTCAAGACTAGCATTAGCTACCTAACATTAGCTCTGATAGCAAAATAATGGCCGACCTCTCTCTATGGACAAGAGCTCTACGGCGGTTCGACGTTGATTCATACGTGGTACTTTCATTCGTACTAGCAGATGTGCTTTGTCATATGTTTTGTCACAGAGGCCTGAAAACGATATAGATATTTTCAATCAATATAAACGCGCAAAGGGTCTTGAACCCATGATTCTGCGCTACCACCTGAGGTTGAGCGATGAAACCAGGCAATACTTTTTTAGGAGTTATTTCAGTATTAACTGTATATTAATTTGTCTAACCTCTGCTGACAGAATCTGCAGTCTCTGCTTGTGATAATTTAATGAATCCATTTTCAATTTTCCCTCCATGCTGGGGGTCATGTTCACCCACCCAAGAAAATGCCTAGCTCTAGCAGTGCGACACAGCAGGACAAAAACAAACAAAAAATCAAAAAAAGCTCTATTTTAAAATGTAAGAAAAAAAATCCATAAAGAATTCAGGGTGTGGTTGACCTGAAAGTGTTCAGAAGCTGTGTTGTGTCTGTCGCAGAGGTGAACGAGAAGGACTGCGGGTAACTGCAGGTGTGAGAAACGCTTCGCTTCTGATCTGGTCAAGACCTTGCTGAGGTGAAAACAATGTTGTTTGGAATCCCAATACAGTTTGAATGTGTGTGTGTGTGTGTGTGTGTGTGTGTGTGTGTTTGTGTGTGTAAGAAACATCTGTGTAAGTGCATGCATGGCTGTTATTTGTTTGCAACAGATGGATAGGTCAAGATCCCCCTGTCCCTTATTCTGGGAGACAGAGCATTCTTTGTGTGGTAAAGGGAGTTAGAGGGGAAAGAGGAGGAGAGGAGGAGAAAAGAGACGGGGAAAAAGACAGATGGAAAGAGAGAGGGAGATAGAGACAGATAGATAGACAGATGGAGAGACCGATAAATAGATAGATAGATAGATAGATAGAGAGAGAGAGACCAGATTAGCGGTTACAAATATTAAAACTACATGTACAACAATTTTCTCATCCCTCCAGATAGCCTTCAGCCAGGCTACCAGACCACTTCCTTTGTCAGTATGATGATGATTTCATTGCATTTCCTTACAGTGGGGAAGAGAAAAAAATAATCCCCCCCCCCTCACGCACAGGCTTAAGTCATTTTTGACAACCAATCACTGCAACTCACTGAGGAAGCACCAATGGCGGAGCTCGATCGATACTTCCACTTCCTCAAACACAAATCTCCATCTTCCACGCTCTTCTGACTAAGCCACAACACCCCCCCCCCCACACACACACACACACCCACCCACACACCCCTACACACACACACACCACACCCTCCACTCGTCTCCCCCCTCTGCCTTCTTATTCAGGGAAGCACTCTTAGGTGATTCAGCGCAGATTAGGAATCAGTGCATACGCATACTCTGCAAACAATGCAAGCAGTTGGATTTAAGAGGGCGGGTGAGTAGGCCTGGGACTGGGCTCTGCCTCCAGCATTAAACCTCACAGCTTAAACAGCTCTTGTGCATCCGACACACAACACGGCACAGCTGCAACACAACAAACAACTGGATCACAGGGCACAGAACAGAACCGGACTAACCAACACAGCAAAATAGAATAAGAGACAAAACAAATCATATTGTGATGTAGGTCATGCCCTGATAACAGTATACTATCTTGATGTAGCACACATTGTCACACATTGTCAAGATCCAAAGGCAGAAATAGGTGAAAGTAACTAAAACACATGGAAAAAACAAGGGATATCAAAGATGTACACTTATACAACAACCTGCCAATGGAAAATAACTTATTTCATCCATTTACCATTCAGCACTGATATTTTTGCTACCTGCCAAATTCTCATTGTGCAACTCTATTGTCAGTATCACAATATGACAATGTAGCGGTAATTGAAATTGTTATGCTGGGGGAAAGCTATTGCGGCATACAGTAGACATGATGAGGCATTGAAAAAAGGAGAGTTGGATGTACCAGGGCACAGTATATCACTTTTAGTCTATATATTGTGTCAGGTGATCTTTCATATCAAGGAGAATGTTCTTTGATTTTCCTTATGTATACGTGTGTGGAGACTTGCTGAACGAGGCATTTCAACGCACCATTTGAGAGCAACGTGTCCCTAGTCATGATGAATCTTTTCCATGCTTCTAATTTCAGTAGTCAATTTGCAGTAACTGATCACGTGCTGCTACAGAAGCTGCAACACCTACACCTTCTCATTCTCACCCCCATTGTAAATGAGAGAGGCAGAGGTGCAATGCTCCTTAATTAATGTGCTCTTGTCCCTCACCCCCAACTAAAGGGATTAAAATGTCTTATTAGTGGCATGCGATTATGGATGGCGCTAAAGAGTATTTACACACACTTTCTTTAGCACGCTGCATTCAGCTGATCCAGGACGTTGCCCCTAGAATAAATGAACTCCGAGAGCTAAACAAATGAATCGGCTCTTCCCAGTCTTGACGCTATACCAAATCCCATTACACATTCTGCTCCAAATAGAAACTGCGCTACACATACGGTTTCTATGCATGTCTATTTATGACCAGGGTTTGGTGTTAGCAGTCATTTCTGTAGACTGGAGTCGCCAGCACCCATAATCAGCACCCGGGCTAGTGCTGTGTGTCGGAATAATTTCACATTTTACAGACTGCCATAACTACAGCTTCTTTCTTTCTTTCTTTCTTTCTTGCTTTTAATTAGTATTTTTTTTTTCTAATCCAGACCAGAGGCCGCGTATGATTTGGGTCTGTTTTAGAAACAGGCACAAAAGACGGACAGCTCAATCCCATCAGCCCACTGTGGCACAAAAAAGGACCCCTCAGACTAATTAGACTATTCCAAAAAAAGCACATGAGCAATATCCACAGCATGGTTATTCCCCCTCCTCCATTTCTCTTGACATCCTCACCAGCACGTCCACCACACCATAACTGCTCTAGAAAAAAAAAAAAAGAAAAAAAAAAAAAAATCCCCATACATACACAAATGGGAGAAACACCACACACACACACACACACACACCACACACACACCACACACACACACACACACCACACACACACACACACACACAATTCAGCATATGCTGTTACTTTTTTCTGCTCTCTGGTACTTCTTTGGCTTCCCTTGACGGATGGCAAAATGGAAACATATGGATCTATTCTGCTCTCTCTGCTCCAACCCCACTTCCTGTACTCCTCAGGCTCTTCTCGCGGCGACTGAAACGCACGCTTCTGGAGTAGACCGACAGACAGCCTGCGTACGTCTCAAAGCCTGGCACCTCTCCAGGGGCCTGCAATGCCCGCCCGCCCGCCCGATAAACACATGCATTTCCTGCTCGTCTGTGTATGTGTGTGCGTGTGTGTGTATGTGTTTTATTGTGGCTTAACCGTGTGTGAAGTAGATGTGTGCATTTGTGTGTGTGCGTGTGTGTGTGTGTATGGATATGTGTGTTGTTGTGGCTTTGTGTGTGAAGTACGTGTATGCATTTGTGTGGGTGTGTGCGCGCGCGTGTGTGTGTGTGCATTTGTTCAGGCACACACACAATTCTTATGTACATGTGAGTTAGAATGTGCGTTTTGGCGAGAGAATGGTAACAGATGACGGAAACGGCATCTCTTGTGAATGGCCTCCATTCACCAGTCTAAAGCCTGTGTGATGATTGATGACACAAATACAGTTCTCCGGCAAGGTCTCCAGGGTTTCCTGTCAAGTGTGTGCTTTCTCTCTTTCACCCAATGGGGCAGTCCAAAGACCTCTACTCTGCACAGCCATCATAGAAAAGAAGAATCTGATCAAACTTGATGAAAGGATTGGACAGAAACATACACAGCATATGAAGTCACTCTACATTGTCCTCTACATTAAACTCCAGTAACAGGGGAATCCTAACATCATGCATAGTAATCAGTAATATAGAATACTGGTCACACTGATGCACATTGTGCATCATCGTATCCTTAGCAGCAGTAGTCTGTGTGGGTGTGTGTGTGGTTGTGTGTGTATGTGCGCAGGGACTGGCCAAATTGGCAAAATTCACAGAGTATCTCCCGACACACTGTCGCATGCGGCCCACGGGATTTATTGTCCAATCATTTCTCTTGCCCCACTGTTTCCTTGAGCCCTGATAAGTGATGGATGTGTCAATCTCAGCTTTGCCGGAGATGGTCCGCCCACCCGTCTGTCAGTTCCTCCAGGCGTTCTGGGCCCGAAGACACTACCCAGGCCCTGAGCCTGGACCATTTACTGCAAATTGATTAATTGAATGAGACCCAGACTGGCAATGCAATTGGGGCAATTGACTTGGCCGTGGATGGATAGATGGCTGTTGGAGACGGCATCAAATGAACTACTGGCAGTTGCAAGATTTCATTTCAAACCTGGGGACTGTACCCCCCCCCCTCCCCCCCACCACCACCACCTCAAAACCCAACTCCAACCCACCGTTTACGCAAACAACGAGGCAAACCCAGTCTGTAAATAATGAGTCACAGGCAGCCACAGTGCCAAGACGTTGGAAGCGCTCAAAAAGACGTTTGCAATCACTGAAAGAGAGAGAGAAAGACAGATTCGAGTTTTGTTTTTTTTTTTTTGCCTCTGAAATAAGCTTCAAAGCCTCTTAATCCGCTCGGTATCTCCATATCCCCTCCCCATGACATGGAAAATGCGGTATATTTACTTCATGTTTATATGTGCAAAGCCCTATGGATAACCGCACATCCAATTCAATCATATTTCATGGGCATATGTTTCATGGGTCTGCTCGGCCATGCACTGGATGCTATGAAAAGCAACAAGCATGTCCCTGGAGACAGGAAAGCCAATTCACTTTACACATGCCGCAATAAACATTTTTTTTCCTTTCTTTTTTCCTCTCAATCAAGCATACTCGATAAACTAGCGGTTGGTGCTAACTCGGCTTGATGCACACAGTGCAGGAATTGCCATTTAATTTTAGAAACAAGAGGCTCTTTTTTTATTTATTCATTTTTTTTTAGGAGACCTTGATATTAACAAACAGACCCCGCTGGCTCAAAATGATGACTGATACAAGCACAGCACAAATTAATTTCCTCCTGGACTCCAGCAGTCCTCTCTCTAGAGTAATATTTCACATCTGTCCTGGGGAAGCAGGATACATTTGATAGGGTTGGATTGGAGATAGCAGCAACTGACTGCAAAAAGCACATGGGACACCAGAAGAGAAACACATGACCACCAAATCTGGACCAGAACTGGATCTAATTGGCTTGTTTTCTTTGTAGTTTCATTTATAACCAAGCAAGCC
>PYXC01000721.1:280000-292500 GCA_015244755.2 Tenualosa ilisha | reverse complement strand
CGCACGCACACACACACACCACACACACACACACACACACACACACACACACACACACAGAGAATGGGTGTTGGGGGGGCTGACAAACTAGTGGAGAAAATCAGCAACTTGAGGCTAAAGAAGAAACACAATTAGCCTCCTCAAGTTCTGCAATCAAGTACTGACACTCACATTCACACACACGCGTGCACACACACACGCACGCACGCACGCACACACACACACACCACACACACACACACACACACACACACACACACACACACACACACACACACACACACACACACAGAATATGTTGCCCTACCCAGCTTCTGAAGAGTCCTTAAAAGTCTACTGCAGAGAATATTAAATGCACACCCAGACAAGCAACTTCAACTGAAGCACGACAGCAAAAAAAGAAAGAAAAAAAGAATAAAAAAAAAAAGATTATGCAATTGTGGCATTAGTCATCAGGATATAAATATCACCAGAAAACCTTGGAATTACACCCTAGTTCAGTGATTTAGCAAAGGTTAGATGCCAGAATGAGAGAGAGAGAGAGAGGAGAGAGAGAGAGAGAGAGAGAGAGAGAGAGAGAGAACAATGTTGTGATAAACAGTGCTTGCTTGCTCTTTTTGGGAGTTATTTTTAGTGCCATGTTAATGAGGCAATCACCAATGTCAGAACACTCATTAGTCTTGCTGTGTTATTGAGGGGGTACTAATTATCCCAGGCAATAAGATCAGGAGCGGACCTTTCCTCTTGGGGACTGGAACATGGGGACTCGCATCAGATGGGCCTTTCATCAAGAGACTTTGACTCCATGGCCGACCCTCTTCTTGAGGACTTGGGCTGTGCTAATTGGACCCAGTTCCAGAGGACTGACTGGATCATCACCATATCATGGCAAACACCTTGGAAAGATCTTCAGCATATAGAGCAAGCTCTTCACGAGACAATGATTTTCACTAAAGATCTTCACCGTACTGTAGGTTAACGAATAGGTGTTGATCAATTTCTGGGGAGCCAGTTTCTAATTTTCCATCTTTCATTTGCAAACAGGGAATTGTGTTGAAAAGCGTTACAAGAACCCAATCAAACCACCAGTGATTTTGTAATTTTAGAGGGACAGGTCAGCACTAATCAAAGAAAGTGCATGTTGACTTTGCAATGATTAGGGGGAGGGGGAGGGGGGTTGCAACCCGAATCTGAGACCACCTGTCCTCATATACTCTACATGTGTAATGCCCACCTCTCTCTCACACACATGCGTGCATGCATGCCTACACACACACGCTCGCACGCGCGCACACACACACACACGCACACAAGAACGCATGAGCACGGTCTCTATCTGTAGGAGAAGCAGATACACACGACGCACCACGCACCACGCACGACGCACCACGCACGCACACACACACACACACACACACACACACACACACACACACACACACACAAACCACAAAAAACCACACGCACACGAGAATGAGAGAGAGAGAGAGGAGGGGGGCGGTAAAATCACGTATGTGAAACTGGAGAACTGGAGCGTTGGCTAGGAGATCACAAGCAGAGCAGAGCAAGCAGGTGAGCACAGCCGCTAGAGTGGCAATGTGTGTGTGTGTGTGGTGTGTGTGTGTGTGTGTGTGGTGTGTGTGTGTGTGTGGGGTGGTCGTTCCCAGAAACCTCTATGGAGAGAATGATGGGGGCACTTTTTTGAGAGTGTGTGTGTGTGGGGAGGGGGTGCAGCAGGTGGCTCCAAACACCTCCACACACACACACACCACCACCACACACACACACCACACACACCACACACACACACACACACCACACACACACACACAGTTTGGGTCACAGCCACTTGAAACACATATGCATAAGATGGGTCTGATAAGAAGAAGAAGAGAGATGAGAAAGAAAGAAAGAAAGAAAGAAAGAAAGAAAGAAAGAAAGAAAGAAAGAAAGAAAAGATGAGGGAAGAACTGGAGTTAGGAAGAAAAGAGAGGAGGAATGAGAGAGAGGGAATCTGACAGAGCTGGTGATGCAGAGAGAAACAGAATGTATGCAGTGTTTTGAGACTGGAGATGAAAACCAAGAAAACACACAAACAGAGAGAGAGAACGGACAGAGAACACGCACACAAACACAGAGAACACACACATAGAGAGACACACACACACACACACACACACACACCCTAACTCCCAGGGACGGTGGAGTGTAGCTTGCTCTGGAACCCTTCCCAGGCGAACAGCTTGTGTCACTGTGAGCCTGTGAGGTGTGTGCCTCAAGGGGGGACCAACCGAAAATCACCCACCCCCGTCTTCTGCACCACCGACCGGCAAACTGCACCCCTCACTAACACCCCCCTTCCAGCCCCAATCCACCACCTGCACCACTTAATCTCACACACACACACACACACACACACGAACCACACACACACACAGGCACTACACACACACGCGGTGCGACGCTAAACAAACTCACCGCGGTGGATGCCACCACTCCTCATGGTGTGTGTGTGTCTGTGTGTGTGTTGAAGCTACTGTCACTCACAGCGCCCCCTGTTGGAGGGGAGGAGCAGAGCAAAGCAGCAAAGGAGACAGCAGCGGCACTCCAAGGCCAGGCTGCAGCATTAAGCTCTAACAGGTGCCCAAGGCACTGAGGCATGACTGTCAGGCACCACTCTGGCTCAGTAAGACCGGATGACTCATGCAGGGGTGAGAGGGAGAGAAAGCGAGAGAAAGAAAGAAAGAAAGAGAGAGAGAGAGAGAGAGAGAGAGAGAGAGAGAGAGAGAGAGAGAGAGAGAGAGAGAGAGAGATTGGAGACTGGGTAAGTCCACTGGGAGGAAACCACTAAAGCCTAGCATTACACACACCTTCAAAAATTCATCAGTACAGACATGTTCTCTTTCTATATCTGCCACTGCCATTTTTTTCCCCCTTTCATCCCCTAACCGAGCGACATAATCTACATTCCTCTTGTCATGTAGTTCAGAACGAGGAATTTGAGGTTTTAGATGGAGATCACTGTAAAATGCCTTTGCTGTGGTGTATAGTGGCACAGACTGGTGTGGTAAGCTAAATCAGACTTCTTTCATGGGGCAAGGCTGACTTTAGGAGTAATCCCCCACCCCTCCCCCGCCAACCACACACACACACACACACACACACACACACACACCCACCCACACCCACACCCACACACCATCTCGTCTCCCCTGCAGATTTCATTAAAAACCTCAGCCTTCAACACACACTGACACTTTCTTGGGCTCGCCTTAGTGCCTGAGCGTTGGGCCGCTGAGCCATTGTGGCGAATCCATCACTGCCGCCGCACTTTATTTCAATGAAACGCCAGCGCACTGGAGAGACTGCTGCATCATGGGATAGTTATTTTAGGGAGAGACCGGGAGGTGCGGGAGTAGGGGGCAAGGAGGTTGGGTGGTGGTGGTGTGGTTAAAAGTGAGACGCCCACTCACAAGTCGAGATTAGAACTCAAATTAAGCGGCGGCAGTGGCTTCCTA
Organism: Tenualosa ilisha; assembly: GCA_015244755.2. Taxonomy (NCBI): domain Eukaryota; kingdom Metazoa; phylum Chordata; class Actinopteri; order Clupeiformes; family Clupeidae; genus Tenualosa; species Tenualosa ilisha. The sequence goes on along the minus strand of PYXC01000721.1, from coordinate 288,982 downwards.
CGATGAACTCAAGGACGAGATGAAACGGTTTGGGGGCAAGGTCGTGTGTGTGTGTCTGTCTGTGTGTGTGTGTGTGTGTGTGTGTGTGTGTGTGTTTGTGTGTGTGTTTGTGTTGGGGGGGGGGGGGGTCAAGTTAAAAGTATGCCAACCTACGCTTGAGAGGAAGGAGAGGGGGAAAAAAAGGGAAAAAAAAGGTTGGAAAATGTCCCTCAAGAGTTTCTAAGCAAACACAAGGGTGAGGGGGATCAGTGAATACTTGAAGGCATGCTGACATGCACAGATGGAAACCTACATCAGATGGATGTTAACTCCCACCGTCTAATTAAAGAGAGTCCAGTGAAGCAGCATTTGAAAGGGGGACAGAAACACTTTGAGAGAGTGACAGAGAGAGAGACAGATAGATATACGGAGAAGAGTAACGGGGCAGAGGAGAAAGTGGAGATGAGATGAGAGAAAGAGAGATGAAACAGAGAAAAGGAGAGTGAGAGGAGGACTGAAAGAGAGGGATTAGAGAGATAAAAATCAAGAGTCACAGAGAGAGAGAGAGAATGTAAGGCAGAGAAGATGGAAGAAAAAGATGTAAGGAAGACAGGGAGATGGGAGGAGTGAGGGAGAAAAGAGAGCAAGAACAGGAATTTTCTAATGGGTAAACGAGACGTCTCCCAGACCAGGTCTCTGCAGCTGGGCTCCGAATGTTTGCTTTCATCGGAAGTTGAAGCTCATCGGAGCTTTGGGGAGTACAGCATATACACCCCCCCATGACTAATAGGCTGAGATGAAGCCTAAACCACCCACCCACACACACATATATAACACACACACACACACACCACACCACACCCCCCCACCCACCCCCGCACACGCACCCCCACACCACACCACACCACACACACGCACACCACACACACCACACACACACACACACACAAACACTTCCCATTCTTTCTCATTACAGAGCAGCAGACACTTTGCCACAGCGGAGGACATTTATCTTGACTGTTATGATAGAGAATGAAGAGGTGAATGTGTTATACTGCATGTGTGGGGGGGTTATTAATATAAGGAGTTATTATAAGTGGGCCTAACAAAAATCAATATAATGGCGCCATGTCAAAGAGTTGTAGGTAATTTTCCCTCATGTCAACTTCATTATAAATGAGGAAAGTAAAAACCCCTTTTGAATTTGGAAATCCAATCTGTGAGGCAGAGAGTATCTTCTCTGAAAGGTTGTAAAGTTGAACTTTTCTGGAATGTCTTGTCTGGCCAAATCCCTGATAAGTCAGCCCCCAAAGGGGCTTGTTTCGGCGGTTCATGGTTCTAGACCAACCAGTAGTCAGATGCCAGCTTCTCCAGTTATCTACTAACCCCTCGGGGACACATCAATCGCCCATGTCTGGCATATTCATCCAGAAATATTCCCTGGCGTTAGGGATTTTTTCACCCATTTTTGGCTGCCCCTACCCTTCTTTTGAAATGAGATTTAGCAAAAATGTAAAAAAAAAAAAAGACGACTTAATCACTAGTGAGACACCATCTCGTTTACGTCAGAGTCCGGACAGCTCCCCTGAGCTGCATGGATGAGCCCTGGCTGGCTGGATTTACGACTCCTAATTAGGTCAAATGAAACCACAGCAGGTTGTTATCAAGCCGAGGAGAAGAACGGAAAGGAGAGATGGAGAGCAAAGGAGAAAGGGAGAAGATAATAAGAGAAGAAAGAAGGGATTGAGGGGAGAGGGTGGTGCAGAAAGAGGAGAAGGAGAAAAACAAATGTGGTGATGGTGGAGGGATGTAGAAAAAGGGTGTCAGGGATGCATCATTAGAAGAAAAAGATAAAAAGAAAGGGAGTGAGAAGGAGAGAGAAAAATGTAGGAAGAAGGGATCAGGGAAGTAGACTGTAGAGAAAGGAGAGAAGGAAAGGATGAAGTGAGAATCAGGGAGGGAGGGATTAAAGGGGTTTTGGTTTAAAGGTGTTGAGATGGTCATGGTGAGAAAAAGAGAAGACAGGAGTGAGAGAAGGATGGGGTGACAGAAAGAGTGAAGAAGTAGGGGTCGCTGGAAAGAGTGCTAGAGTCACCAGAGAAGAAGAAAGGATGAAAGGGGAGTCAGGGACTTGGTGAAAAGGTGTTGAGGATAGTCATGCCAAGAAATAGAGCAACTGAGGGGACAGGAAGACGGTGAAGAAGGGACCACTGGAGAAAGAGTGTTGAGATGGCTTGGGTGAGAAACTGAGGTGGGAGGGGGTAAGGGGAGGGCCGGAGAGCAGGAATGAAGGCGTGAGTTCAGGGAAAGGGTGGGGGTGTTGATGATGGTTCTGTTTGGGGAGGGAGACAGCTGAAGAATGGGGAGGATAATGAATGTTAGATGATGTCATTTACAGGTGGATGGCTGTGAGGGAGCAGAAAAAAAGCGAGGGAGACAAAAAGATAAACAGAAAGTGACACACACACACACACACACACAAAAGAGGAGACAGTAAGAGACAGAGAAGAGTCATGATGAGGAGAAGGGGAGGAGAGGAAAGGGGGTAAGAAGAAAGAAAAAAGAAAGAGAAAAAAAGAAGAAAAAAAAGTAAGAGTACGAGAGAGACAGAGAGAAGAGAGAGCTCCCTGAGTTAGCAGTGGTGCAGAGAGGATGAGAGTTGATGGGCCAGACGGCGGCTTGTGCAGATGGAAGTTTAAATTCTACAAGTAATCATCAAAAACATCCAACAGCACTCACGGCCTTTTCTCCATTGTTTACTTCACTGGGGAATAAGACTCTTTTTTCTCTTCTGTTCTTCTCTTTGTTTTCTTCTTGCCCTCACCCCCCCCAACACACACACACACACACACACCACACGCACACACACACACACACGCACACACACACACACGCACACAGTCACGCATGCACGCACGCGCACACGCACACACACACACACCCCGAACGTTCTTCTCACCAATTCCCTGTAGATCTCGCTTCATACATTCTACTCCAGGCCTGTGTTTTTGTTTTGTGATTTTACAGTGGTGGCAAAAGGAATTATAGAATCCTACGCAGCCATTTTGTTTTTCTTCTTTTTTTCTCTCTCTCTCTCCCTGTCCCACTCTCTGTTAATTACAGAAGTTCACTAAAGCGAAAGGGCCACCAAGGTTCACCAAACACTACAATATGTATATATTCCGAGACAGATCCGCCTGCATAGTATTGCCATGACAGAATGAACGCACCGCAAAGGCGAATGAGCAAAATGGGTTCCAGGTGGCACAACTCAAAAGTCATTTGTATGCTATTAGGTGAGTGTATCCACTTGGCTTTTAATTGCCAGGCTCATATAGTAGAAGCATGAATTATGACTTACAATAGCCATATGGTAGTGCCCTAAAGACACCCTCGAAGTCCAAACATACGACACAAAACAAACAGCAACAGGTTTGTTTATGGAGTGGAGACGGCCAAGGTCACATAATGAATTGCCTCTCTGTCGCGTTTTCGCTAAACGATAGAACACAGACCTGAAGAGAGGGCAGTCAGAGAAAGTCATACTCCCTAGACACTGACGAGTTTCATATAGGCAGCCGTGACCTTGAGAAGGGCTGCTACTTGCAGAAGATGTGATTTAGGGATCACATATGAAATCTCTGACAAAAGTTCATCAGACAAACGGCTCATGCCGGAGATTAACACACAATCAACATTCATGCCCTGACTTTTATTTAGCATTCCACCCATGGGAAAGGGCAAAGGTTAATGCATTGCAATGCTCTTTCATCACATTCAACTCCAAGCCTAGTCAAGCATACTATACCAGACACTCAACACTCTAAAGCATTCTAGAATTCGATAATTTTTTTTCCTCCCCATAAGCATTTTAGATTTATACTTTTTCCGCACAGAGGAGGGCTTTGAAACCTTCATTATTATCCTCTTGCAAGATAAGATTTCAGAGACAGCACCATTACTTTCTCATAGACTTGATGCAGCACCAGATAAATCAGAAAAGAGATGATACCATTGGTATGGAAATGTGAAAGTGGGTTGTTTGTTTTAAACACTTTGTAAAGTCCTCCAAGATTTCGTTCACTTCTGAAAACAACAAAGCATTTCTGAACATTTATTATTTATTTACTTTATAAAGAGATGTGGAGATTTACAAAGACCTGTGGGTAATAACTGTCTCAACTGATTTTACAGATACGAGCAAAAAAAAAAAAAAAACTTTTGGTTTGGCAAACTCAGCATCTATCCATCTTCCATAAACAACTAAAATGTATTAGAAAGCCACAAAAGGCTTTCTACAAATGCCTAAAATTGGAGGAAAGCAACTGGAGGAAAATAAAGCAGGCAAAAGAAAAGAGAAACAAAATGAACGAATAAATGACAAGCGGAGCAAGGGGCACAAATCAGATGGAGCACTCGATTCTTCAAAGGGTTACTAAGGGGAAACGGCTAATGCTTGACATGCACTTCAACTCCCCATGACTGCTCCAGCCTCCTTAGGAACAGAGAGAGGGAGAGAGAGAGAGAAAGAGAAAGATAGAGAGCCAGAGAGAGAGAGAGAGCGAGAGAGAGAGGAGAGAGAGAGAGAGCATCTGTAAGAGTTTGACCTCAGTTGTGCATGGAACTCAGGTGGTCAAGGCTTATTCGATTCTTCATACGTGACCGATATTGGGTTACGCACCAAGCTGACCAGGACTCTATAATTGCTACAGTGCTTTAACGAAGAGCAGACCTCTTGTTTTTTCGGTCGTCTTTCTTATTCTTTCCGTCGTTTTTTTTTTTTTTTTTTGCTTTTCAAATGAACCACAGGATGGAATGATGGATGCATTTCACCGTTCTACCCCCGGTTTCAAAGCTTTCAAGATGGCAGTGATTTGCTTTGATTAATTCCAGACTGGTCCTTGAAAGCTTTTTATTCCATCGTATTTATGGCGCTAATAAACCTATCCAATTAACACGCAATTCGACACAGATAAAGTTGTTAGAAGTTTGACATGGAGCGTCTTGCTAACATATGCACAGACTTTGCTACAGCATAACAAAACATTTGAGAGAAAGTGAAAAGAAAAAAGAAAAAGAAAAAAAAAAAAAAAAAAATTGGCAGAGTGTCCTGGCAGTGGATATCAAACCGTGGATATGCTCGAGCGTATTATTTGTTTATGGAAGTCATGCCAGTGTCACAGAGACAGAGACAGGGCTTTGAGGAGATGAGGGCCAAATAGAATGGAGGGGATTCTCAAGCTAATCTGCTTCTCCTTTTCCTCAAGCGTCGCGCCCCAAGCCCAAGGGCTGAAGCCGCCAGCCTTGAAGTGGGTCAAACAAGCGTTAGCCATGACGCAAAGTGGAGGGGAAAGATTGGCACAATGGACAAACAGCGGGTATACACACACACACACACACACACACACACACACACACACACACACACACACACACACACACACACACTTTCACTCAAGTAACTTTCTATCTTATTTCCATTCTCTCTTCTCTCACTCTTTCTCTCTCCATCCCATCACAGCCAACCTTGGCCAAATGCTGTCAATGAGTGCAGCCATGTTTGACTGTGTGTGTGTGTGTGTGTGGTGTGTGTGTGTGTGTGTGTGTGTGGTGTTTGCATGTTCTTTTGTGTCTATAATGGCATTTGCCTGTGCATGTATGCACACAAACGCTCCCTCTCTCTCTCCCTTCATTTTTATCAGACTAAATGAAAAGGATTACAGAGTGTTGAAATGTAATCGTTAAGCACCATCTCATATGGCATGCAATAAAATGTTGTGAAAAGGTTGCATCAGGATCAAACAAACAATTAGAACTGCTACTGCATGCTCATTTGGTGGCAGAGTGATGCAACCAGAGCATGCTCACCTTGGCATCCAAAAATGAGAGGATTTGACTCAGAACACAGAGTATGTAGTTTTAAATAGGAGAAATCTGAATCATTCAAAACAGAAATCAAGGAAATCCATCCATCTTTCTTCTATTCGTCATTGCTCCCTGCTTTTTAAAATTCCCTGTGCTGACATTGATTACTGAAATAAAAAGCATGATATCCCACAATGCAACTTGTTGTAAGCACACAAATTGTTTGTTTCACGGTTACAACATAACACAACAGAAAATACACAAGTTGGGGAACCCTAAACTACTGTTAACTTGATGCAGTGAAGTGGGGAAAAATAGGCTCTTACAACACAAAAAATGCATCTGCCCAAACAGACAAACACACACACGCACACACACACACACACACACACACACACACACACACACACACACAAAGCCAGAAAAGACCAACATTTTGTACATCTAGGCGATACTTGCTCGTGCAAGATGACATCAGTAAAGAAGTAGGGCCTTTACATGAATTCAGCGTAGTCAGAAGTTATGAAGCTTTGAACTTTTGAAATTTTTTATTGTTATGAACTTTTCTGACCACAGGATTTGATGGAGACCAAGCAGGCCTATTTTATGGCACTACTCAGGAGTTGATCATACATCCTCTGAAAGCCTACATGGTCTGTTCAGAGACCCATTAAGGCACTCAGGAAGCATGTCGCTGTGCCACCATTTTGGACAAAAGTGCTTAGGAAAGAACATGTGCTACACTTAAAAGGTACTTTTACTTCATATATAAAATAAATAAATAAATACAAATCTCTGTTACATCTACATCATTCTGGGATGAAAAAAAGAAGCTGAGTTATAACTGTCTTTATATTATTCTCATACCCATTCTCACATTCTTAGATAGATTTTTATTTTTATTTTTTTATTCTTTTTTTGGTCTGTTTCCAGTTTTCACTTTTCTCATCAGCATATCAAACACAATTTTATGCTGCTGATGTAAAGAATAACAAAACACCCCTGCTCTCTCTCTCTCTAAACTCACCATCTGAGTCTGATCAGAGAGAGGAATGTGTGTGTGTGTGTGTGGGGGGGGGGGTGTGTGGTGTGTGTGTGAGAGAGAGAGAGGTAGGTACAGAGAGAGAGAGGGAGAGGTTTTTTTTGATCACTCAAGAATGAACCGGTAATATAGACTGATGATTTAACCAACATTGATGCTTAGCGAGGGATTTCAAATTAAACTTTCTTTCAAATTACATTTTTTCTCATTTATTCTCCACTTCAAGCTCATTTACAGTGTCTTTCCCCTCCATTAGACTCAAGTCTGGGCTAAGCTGTTGTAGCAGCGCACTGGAGACACTGATGCCACAGTGCCAACAGTAGCAACTCAGAGAGCGGCAGCAGGGAGGCCGGAGAACAAGCAGGTGGCCTTCAGACCGCAGGGACAAAAGCAAGACCCTCAGATCCCACAGGACACCACCGTGTGCCAGCGAACAGAGAGCAGGAGAGATAGAGCAAAAAGAAAGAAAAAGAGAGAAGAGAAAGAGAAAGAGAGAGAGAGAAGAGAGGAGAGAGAGAGAGAGAGAGAGAGGGGAGAGAGAGAGAGAGTTAAAATAAAAAATAGGAGCTTTCTCAGAGAAGAGAAAGTGTCTTGTATTACGCGCATGTTCAACAGACATGGCCACCCCCCTTTCTTTTCTGTCCACCATCTTCAACAAAAATAAGCCAATCAGTTGTGCTCGAGCCACAGAAGCAACCTAAGAATAAAAAAAAAGAAATCTTCCCCGCTCTGTATAGTAACGTGGGTCTTTATCCCTCTTTCTCCTCCTCTGTTTCTCTTTTCTCTCACAACACGCCATCTTTCTCCAGATGCAAATGAATTCTTGCATAACTCCAAACAAATCTGGCAGCCATTCGCCTGGGCTCCGCGCTTACCACAATAAGCTAAACAAAAGCACTTCATCAAAAGCATGCCAGGGGACTATCGTGACTATGCTTGAGTGTGTGTGTGTGTGTGTGTGAGTGTGTGTGTGTGTATGCGAGAGAGAGAGAGAGAGTATGCAAGTGTGTGTGTGTTATCCACACTGGAGTTAATCTCTGCTTCATTATGCTGTCGACGGCGGCAGATTTTTCCAGAACCATAGTGCCAATGTTACCTTCTCCTTCCGCCCAACACTCCACACTCCTGTCTCTTCATTGTGTCTCACACCTCGAGTTGGGACAGTACAAGCTCCTTCCTTTTCAAATCTTCCTCTCTTTTCTTTTCTTTTTTTGGTATTTTTAATCCCTCTTGCACTTTACTTTCTTTCTCTGAGATCTTTTTTCTTCTCCATCTAGCTCTCTCTAACTCTGTCTGCCTAATCCCATGTTTGGTTATTTATTTATTTATTTTTATCTAACAGGCTTACAGATTGGGATCCTAGCAACAGCTGTGGCATCCTCCTACGGCTGGTGGCATTTGTCCACACGCATGTGCGTGTTCACATTCCTATGCACATGCTCACGCTTGCTTGCGCGCACATACACACACACACACACACACACACATACACACACACACACGCTGACGTGTGCCAAGCTGGAGAAACAGAGATGCCTCCTTTCTGCTTCCTTAACATGTGCTGTTAGTCGAAGTCCGCTGCTGACCACAACGACACAATGCAACAAAACGTAATAAACCCCTCACCTTCCACCCTAATCCCCCCCATTTGTAAATGCTCTTTTCTGCTCCCCATCATGACAGTTGAGGAGCTGCTCATGGATGTACGGTGCCTTAGTTGAGTGTTTCTCCCCTCGGCTCACAGTCTCACGCCTCAGCCTCCAATCTAACGAGCCACAGCCTCCGAGCCTCCAAGCATAACGCTAACAAGCCCAAGTGCTACTGTGACCTCATTGTAGCTGCTGCTGTTACTGTTGTTGTTGTTTTTGCTGCTGTCGTCGTCTCCTCGCTGTTTCAGGTTTGATTCGCTGGAAGAGGGATTAGTGTTAGTGTGTGGGCAGCAGTGGGCAACACAGACGACAGAGCGGATCAATTTTCGTACACGGCTTTCACGTCTTTCTTTTTTTTCCCCCCTTTCTCTCACTCATTTCTCTCTCTCTCTCACACACACACACACACACACACACACTGCTTTTCTCCCCCAACTCAGCATCTTC
>PYXC01000721.1:252500-277500 GCA_015244755.2 Tenualosa ilisha | reverse complement strand
ATGAGCGCTTCCCTTCTGATTGGTACAGTCAGGCTAACATTACCCGACAGCATACGGATGAGATCTTCCCATTATCTTTAACCATGTAGATGAGACGCCATATTTGAAAGCCTCTGATCTGTATCATTACATTTCAACAGTGCAAATGGCACTAAAGAACTGCATACCTTTCTACATAAGGCCTGTGTTCAAAGGCGTACAGGATGGTGAGGAGAAAAAAAAAATCAGCTTAATGCTTCAAAAGTGTATTCTTTTCACTAGTGCTGTAGTTGCAAAGCAAGAAAACGAGGAGTCTCTCTCTCTCTCTGTCTCTCTCCCTCTCTCTCTCAGCAATAGGCTTGCAGGCAGTAAAAAAAAAAAAAAAAAAAAAAAAAATCTCCCGCCACTTCATTGACAAATGCATGTACACTAGACTTTCTGAAGAGATGTTGGGACTTTTACTTTATCATACACGATCGCTGTATGGATCCTTTAAACCCGTCGCTTCACACTTGAGGCCAAATTGATCAATCTGGCTTTGCTATATCAAAGGATTGCAGATTGTTTAGAAAAAGCGGGGAGGGAAGAAATGTCAAAATAAGCCAAACAGAGTGAGGCGGGGAGACGAGCGAGCTGGTGAGTGTGTCTTGGCAAGAGCACGGCAGCACGACTCATCCAGGCAAGTTTTAAATCAAAAACTAAATGAGTCCACCTCTTTTTTTTCTGCTTTATTTTCTTTCTTCTTCTCCTTTTCATTTAGTACATTTCTAAAGCTGAAGGGGACACAATATGCACACAAAATCCACCCCATCACTTCCACCTCGGCTCGTTTTGGAAGAATGAAAAGAGAAAAAAGGAAGAAAAGGGAAAAAAAAGCGAGGACAAGCAGAATACAGTCGCTGACAAAATAGAAAAGAAATTAAGAATACAAAAAAAAAAAAACATCCTTACACAGGAGAGTATTTTAATTGTGTTCAACACAAATTAAAAAGTGTGTGTGTGTGCGTGTGTGTGTGTGTGTGTGTGTGTGCGTGTGTGTGTGGTGTGGGGTGAAGAAAGCTGATATAACATAACTTGAACAGCACTGTGGGACAGAGACTACATTCTGCTATTCATGACAGCCTGGTGACTCTAATATATATTTTGTTCTGCAACCAAACGCTCCTCTACTGCGAGGAACCTATCTCCTATCCTGACCCTACTGCGAGGAACCTATCTCCTATCCTGACCTTTGGCATGTTTGGCTGCGAGGAACCTATCTCCTATCCTGACCCTTCTGCAAGGAACCTATCTCCTATCCTGACCCTACTCCGAGGAACCTATCTCCTATCCTGACCTTTGGCATGTTTGGCTGCGAGGAACCTATCTCCTATCCTGACCCTACTGCGAGGAACCTATCTCCTATCCTGACCTTTGGCATGTTTGGCTGCGAGGAACCTATCTCCTATCCTGACCCTACTGCAAGGAACCTATCTCCTATCCTGACCCTACTGCGAGGAACCTATCTCCTATCCTGACCTTTGGCATGTTTGGCTGCGAGGAACCTATCTCCTATCCTGACCCTACTGCGAGGAGCCTATCTCCTATCCTGACCCTACTGCGTGGAACCTATCTCCTATCCTGACCTTTGGCATGTTTGGCTGCGAGGAACCTATCTCCTATCCTGACCCTACTGCGAGGAACCTATCTCCTATCCTGACCTTTGGCATGTTTGGCTGCGAGGAACCTATCTCCTATCCTGACCCTACTGCGAGGAACCTATCTCCTATCCTGACTCTACTGCGAGGAACCTATCTCCTATCCTGACCCTACTGCGAGACCTATCTCCTATCCTGACCCTACTGCGAGGAACCTATCTCCTATCCTGACCCTACTGCAAGGAACCTATCTTCTATCCTGACCCTACTGCGAGGAACCTATCTCCTATCCTGACCTTTGGCATGTTTGGCTGCGAGGAACCTATCTCCTATCCTGACCCTTCTGCAAGGAACCTATCTCCTATCCTGACCCTACTCCGAGGAACCTATCTCCTATCCTGACCTTTGGCATGTTTGGCTGCGAGGAACCTATCTCCTATCCTGACCCTACTGCGAGGAACCTATCTCCTATCCTGACCTTTGGCATGTTTGGCTGCGAGGATCCTATCTCCTATCCTGACCCTACTGCAAGGAACCTATCTCCTATCCTGACCCTACTGCGAGGAACCTATCTCCTATCCTGACCTTTGGCATGTTTGGCTGCGAGGAACCTATCTCCTATCCTGACCCTACTGCGAGGAGCCTATCTCCTATCCTGACCCTACTGCGTGGAACCTATCTCCTATCCTGACCTTTGGCATGTTTGGCTGCGAGGAACCTATCTCCTATCCTGACCCTACTGCGAGGAACCTATCTCCTATCCTGACCTTTGGCATGTTTGGCTGCGAGGAACCTATCTCCTATCCTGACCCTACTGCGAGGAACCTATCTCCTATCCTGACTCTACTGCGAGGAACCTATCTCCTATCCTGACCCTACTGCGAGGAACCTATCTCCTATCCTGACCCTACTGCGAGGAACCTATCTCCTATCCTGACCCTACTGCAAGGAACCTATCTTCTATCCTGACCCTACTGCGAGGAACCTATCTCCTATCCTGACCTTTGGCATGTTTGGCTGCGAGGAACCTATCTCCTATCCTGACCCTACTGCGAGGAACCTATCTCCTATCCTGACCTTTGGCATGTTTGGCTGCGAGGAACCTATCTCCTATCCTGACCCTACTGCAAGGAACCTATCTCCTATCCTGACCCTACTGCGAGGAACCTATCTCCTATCCTGACCTTTGGCATGTTTGGCTGCGAGGAACCTATCTCCTATCCTGACCCTACTGCGAGGAACCTATCTCCTATCCTGACCCTACTGCGAGGAACCTATCTCCTATCCTGACCTTTGGCATGTTTGGCCACCTGGTCTATTTCAGAGCGGTTTCAGTGTTTTATTAATGAGGCAGGTCCTGGCTGTTAAACGAGCACGCGGATGCATCCTTATTGGACACACACACACACACACACACACACACACACACACACACACACAATGCATACACAAACAGGTTCAAACAGACATGGGAGCTCTGAAGGAAGTAAATGTCAAATGAAACCAGCTCTAGAGCCTGTGCACAATGGCGAAAAAGAGAGAAGAAAATCAGCTAATGTAAGCAAGTAACCAAATGCCTGCACTATCTTGAATTACTGAGCCTGTCAACAATTCTCTTGTAATTACATTTGGGCTGGATTGGCTTGCTGCTGTGAGCTTGTCAGTCTCTAAGGTAGATAGATCTACTCTATTTCTCTCTCTCTCTCTCTCACTCACACACACACACACACACACACACACACACACACACACACACACACACACACACACACACACACAGAGTGTGTCTATCTTGTCCACACTTTCTCACTATAATACCCAGTTTCATCTACTTGCTTGGTGTTGATAGAGATAGGAGTATGATGGCAATATCAACAACATGTTTGCCCATCTGTTTGGTTTTTGCCATTGCCTTTTTTGACTGCCTGTCTTTGGGCTGTTTTTTTTGGTAGAACATGAACAGCTCTCAATCTGCTCTCCCCATCTCTCAGTGTTTCAGCATAAGCACAGTTTTGTGGGTGCCAAGAGGAATCCAAAATGGTTTCTGATCATGACATGTGGTTCCAAACTCTCTCTCTCTCTCTCTCTCTCTCTCTCTCTCTCTCTCTCCCCCTCCCTCCAACTCTACAAACAAACATTTAGAAAACATTTGGTGCAGAAACTTTTATTTAGCACAGCCATTTGGGAGGTTCAAGCAGACTTCTTCCAAATCCAGCATTCAACCTCCAAACTGACACGGAGTGAAAAGAACAAGAGTTGCCCTAAACTTTCTGGCATGTTCTAAAATATTCATAGCAGAGTACTGACTTGGCTTAGTCACTCTCCTCATCTTCTAGGCGTGTTTAAAAGCTTATCCTACAGCGTATCTTTTCCACACACATGCTCTCTCTCTCTCACACACACACACACACACACACACACACACACACACACACACACACACACACACACACACACACACACACACACTGCAGATAAGGCTGCCTCCACTTTCTCTCTCCTTCCATTATAATGCTGAATATGCAAGAATAATATATATATAAAAAAAAAACAAAGTTAGAAAGTTTCAGGAAGCCCGAGTTCTAGCAGAGTAAGAGCTGCTTCGGGGTGCCGATCTTGTTCAAAGTGATTTTTCTTTGTATGCACACACACATATACACACACACACACACACACACACACACACACACACACACACACACACACACACACACACATATACACACACATATACACACACAGTGCAAGTGAGAGTGAGTTGTCCAGACATATTAAAGAGAAATTCTTGGATGGAACTGCTGGGGGTGGATGATGGGGGTTGTCAGGTAGGTGTGCAAAGAGGTTGGCAAAACTGTCCTGCGACTGGAGTGTGTGTGTGTGTGTGTGTGTGTGTGTGTGTGGCACTATACACCAGCACAGCTGTGTCTGCATTAGCCAAGAAGCCCATGAAGAGGCAGCTGTGACGAACAGTGACATTTAAAACTTGTCATTACCATCCAAAACGGGGCCCTGGAGAACACACATCATTCTCTTAATCTCTCTGCAGAACAATAGTGAAGAGGGCAACTGGCAGTATGTGTGTGTGTGCGTGTGTGTGTGTGAGTGAGTATGAGTGAGTGAGTGAGTGTGTGTGGTGGGTCCAAAGGGGAGGTAAACAACAGAGATGAGAGACATATAACAGCTGATAGCATATAATGATTGTAGACTTGTAGACTGAGAGAGAGAGAGAGGAAGAAGGCTGGAGAGAGAGAGGGGAGAGAGAGAGAGAGAGAGAGCGAGAGAGAGAGGGGAGAGAGAAGGGGGGGGGGCATAAAAAAAGAATAGTAAGTGAGTAAGGGTGGGGTTTGGGGGACTGTTGAGAGCATGCAATAAAGCATAATTTGGCATACAGGGACAAAAAATACTTAGGCCTATTTATAGTTAAATAAGTAAAAACAAATTAATTTGAAATGCTTCGTAGAGAACATAAGAGCTGGGGCGATTGTGTGTGTGTGTGTGTGTGTGTATGTGTGTCATTAGTTTAAGCAGTTCATTAGTTTAATAAAGAAATCCCTCGTTAACAGAATCAGGGTGTAATTCCACTTTTACACTTTTCACATGGGGGCGCACACGCACGCACGCACGCACGCACACAAGCTTAAACATAGTTTAGTCCTTTGCCTTATTTATTTGCATTTTGCATATACTCTGCTTAATCAGTCGCTCCATCAGGACTTGACTCTGGTAATGCATGCAAAAACAAAGAGTGTATTAAAATATTGAGGTTAGATGACAAAGTGTTAACAAAGATGATATGTTGGAGGCTTTTAATTTCCATAAAGTGTGTGTGTGTGTGTGTGTGTGTGTGTGTGTGTGTGACTGGAGAAGAAGGATGAAGGGGAGAAAGAGTGACAAAATGAGTGAGAGAGCGTGGGATAGAGTGAAAGAGAGAGTGACTAAAGGAGGGAGGGAGAGACGGGGTTATTTAAATGAGCTATGATGAAATTAAATTAATGAGGAACGGAAAGAGGGGTGGGGTAGGGTGGAGGTGGGGGTGTTGAATTGGGTTGGGTTCAGTTACTAGCGCACATCAAACATTTTCCCCACCCCACGACCGTCTTTACTGCGCTCACAAACACTGTGATTAATTAGAGCATGAATCATGGTGTCGTTATTCGATTAGCACCAACAGAAACATGCACACCTTCTTCCTTTCACCCCCCCCCCCAAACCAGCACCATCCACCCCTGCAATCCCCAGCCCCCACCCTCCAACTCCTCCTAAACGAAAAACTGTGTCCTTCTTTTGACACTGCGCTAAAGCACAGCCTTGGATTATATCAATGCTAGCTTCATAGAATGCTAACAGCTACTTAAAGACAACAAATCTGACTGGATAATTACTTTGTGTATGCTGCCTGATCCTTCCTCAAATGAAGAGACCTCTCACATTACCTGTCCTTGAGCTGTGTTGGTCATGAAGTCCCTGTTTACACCTCCATTCTATTTAGGTTCACACTCACAGTAGCAGCAGCAACAGCTCTTGGTTAGCGTAGCTTTCACTAATTACCTTCCACTTGAAGACACTGGGAAGGGAGGTTCAGGAAGGCTAATCTGAATGGGAGTCATTGTTCAGTGCCGCGTCCCTGGGCCAGAAGGGGCCCTTCCGATCTGACTGATGGCTTCTGATGCCATGACCAATGATGCGGCAAAGCTAATTAGCGCTGCACCACAACAAGCTAGGCCAACATAGCTCTTGGACACTTGTCTGTGCGGGGGCCTCTGTGCGTGTGTGTGTGTGTGTGTGTGCGTGCTAGTGAATCAGAGGAGGATGGTTAGCTTGTGAGATCATTTTGAATGAGGTTTGTGTGTGTGTGTGTGTGTGTGTGTGTGTGTGTGTGGTGTGTGTGTGTGTGTGTGTGAGTATGTGTGTGTGTGTCTCTGTGTGTGTATTTTATGTGTGCTTGCAGAGAGGCTATTTGTTTTGTTTCACCTCCCCTTCGCTGACATGTCTTAACACCTTGGCAATCCACCAAGCGGCGTGTTTGGGAGCAGTCAGTGCTCAATGTGTGAACACATGAGGCTCACCTGTCAATCCTGCTGTCGGGGCAGGCGAAGAAAATTAGCTCAGCACATCAATGAATTAGCCCCGGGAGGTGAAGTTCGAATGACCACACACACACAAACACACACACACACACAGAGTGCATAATCATTTGCTCAGTCAATCACACACGCAGTCTATCTATTTCTCTCTCTCTCTCACACAAACACACACATACACACACACACAGGCACAGACACAATCAACAACAGCAGTCAGTCACTGTGCGAATAACAAGTTAACCACAATGGATTTTACCAGGAGTCTATTAACTTAAATGTGTATCTGGCACCTGTGCAGATACTGGTGGCTGGATTTACAACAGTTCAAACCACATCAAATTCATTTGAAGCTCACAGAGTATATATACATATAAGTGTGTGTGTGTGTGTGTGTGTGTGTGTGTGTGTGTGTGTGTGTGTGTGTGTGTGTGTGTGTGTGTGTGTGTGTGTTCCCTGATGAAAAGCTAGAAGTTATGCATGCCCAAAAGCAGCAACACTTTTATCTAATGGGAGAAAAAAACAAACAAACAAAAAAAAAAAACAGAAAATAAAAACTACATTTTCAAAATTACATTTTCCAGGATTGTTTAATCCATATTATTATTCTTCCAACAATTTATCTGAAATAAGTGTTGGGCTTTGCTGGACTCCCACAGTCTTGACGCTTCTCATCAGTGTGAATAAGGGAGGAACACCAGCTTGCAATTGAGCATATTTACAGTCTTCTCTCGCATAACAGTTGGATTCATGCCTTCTTTTCTAGTCAGTTCTTTAAGGCAAACATGGACTTTCTGCAAACATGTTAGACACTGGTATTAATGGAGAAGGAACATGGTGATGGAGAACTCTAGCAAATTTTGACGTAACTAACCAAGATGTTGTGAATCAGCAGCAGTGGCGGGGAAAAATATCTTGGCCAATTTCGTTCTCCTCTTGTTAGGCCTGCTTTAGCCTGCCCCTGAGCCAGTTCTTTCTTAGTGTCTCGTGGGGTTCTTGTGGAGTTAGAGGCCAGAGCTAATAGGGTACAGTCTGGGAACAACACCACTAGTTTTCAAACTGGCATGAGTCGGGGACATTTAGGCAATGTGACAAGCCTTAGTGAGGCTGAGGAAAAAAGCAACACATTAAGAAGGGAAAAATGTTGAACCTGTCTAAACAACTGCAGATGGGACTAAAAGTGCATTCTCTGGCTAGTTAACATGCCTCGGCAACTGAGATTCGGAGGTTGGGCTAACGTCACGTCTGATAAAAACATAACAAAAATTAGGAAACCGAGGTGGATCCATTCCACTTGCCTCTGCCTCTGAAACTCAGATTGAAGATGGAAGCCTCCAAGTAAGCGTTCAGTTAATGGGCGCTTTAATGGAATGTTTGTGTGTTACGAACGTTCTGTTTCTGGCCCTAAAGGAACAACTTCTCTGTTGAATTATAATGGGGTTTCTGCATTAATTACAGTGACTACATACATCTTCAAAATGTAGTTTTTAGGCAGGCTGGTGTCACAGTGCAGTGATGCGCTGTGGGGTAGATTACAGCGAAAAACGGAATAAGCATTTATTGGTAAATATTGGTTAAAATATTGGTAATATTGGTAAAAGGAAATGGTTCAATTTTAGCCAGGATGAGCATAGGTCTTAATGGTTGATATGTGTATTGGTTGACAAAGTCAACACACTGTGACATTTTGTGTTGTTATTTGAAAAAAAGAAAATATATATATATATATTGCATCGAAAGAATGGCATTTTGCATAACAGCAGTGCATCACCTCAATCAAACAATGACACACAGAATTACACATTGTCACAAGTGTCAGCTACGATATTTTTCTGTGGTCAGAAGCAGTAACAGCCTGTAGCATACAAACGCCTGAAATAAACAGAAACTTCACTGATGATATGTGCTTTAGACTAACGCTTTAATGTTTTGTTTGTTTTTTTTTTTTTTTGTTTTGTTTTTTTAAGTACAGCTCAAGTCTACGAAAGTGAAATGCATTCTTTACGTAATGTGATGACTAGCAACCCAAACGTCTCACAAGCTGTAACTAGCATGTTGATCTAGCTCTTGCTGCTTTCTGACACATATGAAGTTTTAATGTGTGGATGGATTTACTAGATGACAAAGGAAAGATATGCCTACTTTGTGTTTGTTTTCAATTAGCTGTGCTCGGCCTTACAATGCAACATAATGGTAACTTAACCTATTAGCAAGGCTGTAAGCTAGAGCTAGAGAGAGAGTGTGAGAGAGAGAGTGCAAAGTTTAAAAAAAAAAAAAAAAGAGAGGCTTCTACACATGAACCCGCCAGTGTGGAAACAAAGGGATATCACACGGTTCAGCAGTCCCTTACACTTGCACACACTGGGCAACGCCACTACAGCAACTCCAATGACACAGACATACTGCTAATGCAGTCAAATAGAGGTGGTGGTGGGGGGGAAGTAGATGAGATGCGATGGGGGGGCTGCAATGTCAGCCACACTCACAATGAAAACACAATCATCTCTCACACACAAGGGGGCTGACGGAAAATTTCAATCGTCAGCAAGAACCACGTAGGCAGTGCTGACCACAATGAACAGTGACTGGAGCAATGCAGAGGACTGTGACTGAGGAAACCTCCAAACTAGCAGTAGTACGGCCACTGTGACTTTAGAACCGCACAGGCTAGCCGCAGTTTTGGCCAGTGTGACTGAAGAACCACCCAACCGAGCAACTGCGTGGACCCAGTGTGCCTGAAGTGGCTTCCTGTTGAGCAGGCGCACATTGGTTTACTGCCTGTCAATGGCTCTGCAAATACTTCTTTTCCTATGACCTCAATCAGCCAACAGAGTGAGTGAGCGAACACACTGGAAGCTGGCTGCAAAGTGCAAACACACATAAAAGGGGGCTGCTGGCTTTTCAATGGAGTGGTGCGCTTCAAACAGGCGACGAGAAGTGTGGACACTTTTTATTAGGAGCTACAGCAGAGGATGGCTTTTTAGCAACTTTCTAAACACTTCACTTGGAGGGCTCTACAACAGACAGGTGCCTCCTATTTGGCACGAGTGAGGGCAGGTGATGAGGACTCGAGAGCATCGACATTCACAAATGCAGACAATCTATTTCTGGGCCAAAAGCAAAATGCTCATCTCGACACAGAATTTTATTTATTATTTATTTTTTATTTTATTTAGGCTATTCATGTTTTTTAAAGAGACGTTACCGGTTTAGAAAATATGGCCAACTGAACCACAATCAGAATTTGATCAATTAATACAATTGAATAAAATTAAATCAAAACCACTGAATCAACGTAAAAAGATAAGATGGAATTAATTGCCTTACAATTAATTCTCTTACACCATCTTCATTGTGCCAATTCAAAGCCGCCACATATCCAAGGGCTACGAGGAACATGAATTAATACCAATTATGTCTCAAAGTGAGTCTATTTACTTATATAATGAAGAACACAGATTTATTCAAATGTGCAAATTATCGACGCGAGCCTCATGCATATGTATACCTCCACATCTCTACAACCTCTGAGCTACAGCATGCTCCAACCCACACAGTCAAGCGCCTTGCCTGTTATTGAAAATGACAAGCATCACCCCGTTAGGTAACTTTAGCCGTCTGAGATGGAGAGAGAGAGGGAGACGGAGGTGGAGGAAGGGAAAAAAAAGAAAGAAAGAATATAAGTGGGTGATAATTGAAAAGCAAACAGGCGTCTGTTTTTGTCTTCAAGGGGGGCCGACAGAAAGCCTCCTCTCCTCCTCCTCCTCCTCCTCCTCCCCCTCTTCATGCCTCTCTTTGGGGTGTTTGTTTTAAACACAGTCACCAGGGGTTCTCATAGAGATTGGGTGTGCAGGGGGTGGGTGGGGGGTGGGTACTGGTGGTGTGGTTTTTGTCACATTTGCAAGGGCTACACCAATATACTGACAGTGAGAAAAAGATTCATAATTCATCAGTGTGTTGATCACCAGCAGTCCAACAGCAGCAGAGTCTCTAGATAACGGCTGACTTTGGCTCTGATCCGCCTGCAATGCTTTCTGCTGTTATGCTTGGGAGAGAGTACATGAAATGCCAGGTAGGAGATGGTGGTGGAGCTGGTGTGTGTGTGTGTGTGTGTGTGTGAGTGAGTGTGTGTGAGCACGTGCGTGTGTGTGTGGGAGAAGGAGCTGTGGACATGGCACAGTGGCACCTCAGTCCCGTTTGTAAGCAGGTGTCATTTGAATGTCTATACAGTGGTTATGACAATCTCAGACACAGGCACAAGCACAGACACAGACACATCACCCAAGCACAAGCACAGACACAGACACATCACCCAAGCCGAGAGAATTTCATCTCAGGCCCAATCCACAACCCCAGGAGATATTCTCCCCAAAAGCAGTCTATTGTTGGGTGTCAGCACTGCAGCAATCTTTGTTCAGGACTGGAGTGCTGAGATATTTAAGTCTCCAAGCCCAAGGGATTAGGTCCCCAGCAACAGAACCCATAACTGCCGAACAGTCCACAGCATTTGCTGTTACCAGAGCTGAGAAATGATAGTGGTGGCTAATGTAATAAGCATGATACAGTCAACCAATTAAAGTTGCATTTATGAACAGGTCTTGGGGGAAAAAAAGGCTTCAAACCAACATGTAACATTTTACCCACCATAAATTTTCAGCTCACTTAGGGGGATATCAAATATCCAATTCCAATTGGATCCAATCCAATTGATTTTCCGGGATCTACAACCAATAAGAATGACATGCACCTACAGGACATGAGAACATCAGAGCAGTGGCAGTCATTCTGAATGCACATAAGCAATGCTAAAGGCTGTGTTCTTCCTATACTGTCAATCAGTATGGCATCAAAATGAGTTTGAAACCAACTGTAAAGGGACTACACCATGTGGCTTTAATAATGTCCATAGAGAGGTCTAGGAACACAATGTTCAGGACAGGAGGAAGAAGATGATAAAGTGTTAGTATCACCCTGACTCAGCAACTCTGACAAGTGATGAGTGAGCAAGCACATAACATTACCAATGTGTACTTCCTGCTTAGCCTGAGCAAACTACACAGCAGTTTACATGCCATATTCCAACACTATACAGAGACTCAGGTGGAAAGACATTAAGGGTCAATCCCCATGTCCCCCCAACCCTAATCCCTGAAGCCTCAAAGCCTACATTGAGACTAAATCAACCAATCGTGAAGCAGATTCTTGCTAATTATGTCTTTGAAGGTTCAGGTGTCAGGGGTTAGGATAAGCACTGGGATCATGTCTTCACATGAGCTAATGAACTATCTCAGAGTACTAGCAGTTAACCAATCATGTCCTCACATGAGCTAGTGGGCTGGCTTTGACTAGCAGTAAACCAGAGCTACGCTCTCTGTGATTCATCCTAGCGACGCTGGCCCCTGACACTGGCACATGGTGTCCTCTTGCAATCCATTCCTTTCCCTTTGTGCTCACAGATAGGGCAGAAATAACAAACGCCTGCTCAGACAAAAAGCAACACGGCAGAGTCTTGAAAAAAACACACCACCACTTACACCTGACTCCCTGGTCAGTTTGATTACACTACACAAAGGCTGTGTGTGTGTGTGTGTGTGTGTGTGTGTAGGCTACAAGAGGACTGGGAGGGAGGGAGGGAGGGAGTCTGTCTCTATGTGAACAGAGAGCAGGGCAGCTGGGATTGTCGGGGTTGGAGGGTGGTGGGTGATATGGAATCAGATGTGTGACCTATGATGTCGTCAATCCACCCCTTAAAACACACAAACACACACACAAACAAAAAGACACAGATATACACATCAACAAACACACACACACACACACACACACACACCACACACACACACACACACACACACACACACACACACACACATTGTTGGGCCCGTTGGCATTGGTTGCCTTGGTGACAAATCATCTGTCTGCAGGCACGTAGGCGACAGACATGGCTGAGGGAAAAAGTTGGGACTCGGGCAACGGCTATTTGTGTCTGTGGTGACGGTGGCAGTGATGCGAGGAGGAGGAGGAGGAGGAGGAGGAAGAGGGGGAATAAACGAGTGAAAGAAAAGAATCCAACTGGTCAGTGGTGTGGAGGAAAAGTACGATTCGAGAGCTCAAAGAACACAGAGGAAAGCAGGAGAGAACAAAAGGTGAGGAAGGCAAAGGATGATCGTTCTTTTGGAGAACTACTTGGACAATGCTGAATCAACTCCTGTTTGTCAGCACTGAACAGAGAGAGAGAAAGAAAGAAAGAGAGAGAGAGAGAGAGAGAGAGAGAGAGAGGGAGGGGAGGGGGAGAGAAAGAGAGGGACAGGGAGGGAGGGAGGAGGGAGGGAGATGGAGAGAGAGAGAAGCGGGAGGGAGAGAAATAACAATGGACAGGGAGAGAGAGGGGGGGGGGGAGGAAGATGGAGAGAGAGAAGGAGAGAGAGGGGGAGAGAGAGGGAGAGAGATGGACAGAGAGAGAGAGAACAAAAGAGTGTGATAGAGACAGACAAAGGGTGGGAAGGAGAAAAGGTGTGATGTAGCAGGTGCATCCCGGGTGTGCTAACACTTCAGTGGGTGTCTCAGTGGTGACAGTAGCGTCTGTGTGTGTGTGTGTGTGTGTGTGTGTGTGTGTGTGTACACGTGTATCATGTGTATGTGCATTTATGTACCTGTGCTTGCTCTCATGTGAGTGTGTGTGTGTGTGTGTGTGACTGTGTGTGTGTGTCTCCTGCCCACAGAGCCACTCGCCCATAATCCGCTGCTCCATAATAAATGGCTGGCCCTTTGCAAAGAATATCAGATCGTATGAGAAAGAGATGGATACGTCAGTCAGTACCTGCTGTGTCCTTGTTGGGTCATGCATAGACAAGCACAAACACACACACAAGCAACATCCTTTCTCTCACACACATATACATACAGGATGCACATTCATGCACTAGTACACACACACACACACACACACACACACACACCAGGGGATTAAAGAGAGTAGCTGACATGAGAGTTTGCTTGTTTGGGGATCTCTGTGTACATTACAGTAATTGAGACTGCATATCATGCATAAATGCATGCCCAGTCCCTACTGCAGCATCCACTCACACACACACACACATATACACACACACACACACACACACACACACACAGACAATCCCCCCCAGAAAAATGGGAACGCACATCTTCGCTGTCCAACACCCACACAAACATACACTAAGGTGGCACCATTCTGGAAAAAAAAAAAAACATGAATCATGATTTTCTTGAATTGAGAATGGAGATCATGATTCTCTGGACATTTTTTTTTTTTTTTTTAACAAACTGAAATGCCTATGGTGAGAATAAAAGTGATCACTGAACCCAACATCAATGCAATGCAAATTTCTATTAAACTGTCTTTGATTTAGTAAAGAAAAAATGTTGAGAGCTATTGCTATCGTCATGAACAGCTATCTAGGCTAATCGTGCATTTCCACTCCGTTCATTCACTTTCAGAGATGGACTTTTATTCTGACTTTTCATCCAAGATTGTGGCAAGAGGAAGTTAATGAAGGTAACGTGCTGTCTTCAGAAACATACGTTTTACTAAACTCTGTGTACACCAACAATGCTCTTTATGCTCGAGCTCATGTGTAGAGACCGTGATGATACCGTGCCCGAAGTGTCATGCAATGTCGAGACTTCTTAGAGTCTTAAGAGTTTTCAATGCGTCTTTCCGAGTGCCTCAGGCTCACTCATTGAAAGTCACTGATAGTAGTTTTCCTAAACCTGTCTTGCACTCGCTTATCACCACTGTGTTTCGAAAACTCTCATAGTGACGGCTTGCTGCTACACTACATCACGTGATGGAAAGGTTGACTTGTCATTGGTTGAGGCGGAAAGCAGCGACACTGCAATTCTTGCACGCACATGAGAGGAAAGAAAGGAAAAGGGGGCATTTATTTGTGATGCAGCACGTAAAATAACAAAACAGAAAAAACATTGTCATTGAAAAATGAGATTGTCTGTAGGCGTGATTCGAGATTGCATTTTTAACTATTTATTGTGCAGCCCTGGCACACACTATGGCTTAATATGCAATTCTGAATCCAGAATTGCAAAAGGACTGGAAATAAACACACAGCTAGATAGGACCACAGAAGCCGCCACCACCACCACTATGCACGCACGCACACACACACACATATATACACATGCACGCACGCACGCACAAACATGCACACGCGTCGCTTGCCCTCCGTGTCCACAAATCCTATCTGGCAGAGTGAGGGGTGCTGTTGACTGGCGGAGCCCCAAATGTGAGACAGGCATTGTCACTGTGGAAAAAAAGGATCCCCCTCAAGCCCTTGCCACTGAACTGCATCCAGGACCATGAGGGGAGAGAAAGAGAAAGAGAGAGGGAGGTAAGTAGAAGGAGGAAAAGTGAGGGATGGAGACAGAAAAAAAGAAGAGGAAGAAGAGGAGAAAGAAGAGGGGTATGACAAGGCCAAGAGCTTAGGGGTTGGAGGCACTGGTTGATGGGTTGGGTGGGTGGAGTGGATGGTGTGTGCTCGTGTGTGTGTGTGTGCGTGTGTGTGAGTTGGGGGGCTGGGAGGTCCTACGTGGTCTCTCGGTCATCCACTGGGGAATGTGCACCTGTATTATCTCTCATTTGACACAGGCACTCTTTTGTGGAGCTCCCAACCCACCCCAGCCTGAGCCAGGGCCCCGGGCCCCTATCTCACAGAGAGATCAGATCAGGCTGACCGCAGGCCAATGGGGGCCAATGGGAGCCAATGGGGTGGGGGTTAGGTGGGGCAAAAGACGGGGGGCCGGGAAGATTGGCTACGGGGCTTACGCTCTGTCTGGTTCCTGACAGAAAGAGAGAGAGAGAGAGATAGAGAGAGAGAGAGGGAGAGAGAGAGAGAGAGGGAGAGAGAGAGCACACAGGCCTATTGGATTACGGATGAGGAGCAGAGGGCCCGTGCATGCAGAGGTGATCGTGATGAGGTGACTGATTGGGAAGAGTGCTTGAGAGCAGCTCAGTGACAGGTCCACCCTGATAAAGATCACTCATAAGAACAGACAAGAACAGGGCTGAGCTTTTGGGATTGAAGTGGACATGAGCCGAATCTTAAAATCTCTAAAATGTATTACATTATGCATAAGAAAATTGATTTCCGCATTCACAATATAATTCTTTTTTCTTCTCAACTGGTGATGTGAACTTCCAGTGGAAACTATCTAAAGATGACCACCACTTTAAAGATGACCGATTTAGCTCAACCATTTATTTAAATTATTTAAAAAACAAACAGCGCACCTGGTGAGCATGTTGATAAAGTGCATACTGGTCTATGGCATAAAGCCAAAGGTGAGCACTAGTGTGCACTGGTGGAATGAGGTGGGGTGTTCTCAGTGGGGTGTTCATTACAGACTGAGCTGGATTAAGGTGACCTGAAGGGAGACGTAGGTTTAGGAGGGTCTCACTCACTCACGTGCACACACACACACACACACACGCGCACACGCACACGCACGCACGCACGCACGCACGCACGCACGCACGCACGCACGCACGCACATGCATGCATGCGCACACACACACAAACACACACACACAAACACACACACGCATGCATGCATGCGCATGCGCACACACCCACATAAGAACTGGGCATAGGAAGGTCCCTCCCTATCTCTCTCTCTCTCTCTCTCTCTCAACACACACACAAGAACTAGGCATAGGGTGGTCTCTCCCCCTATGTCTCTCTCTCTCTCTCTCTCACACACACACAAACACACACACACACACACAGGAGTCCAGGGCTGAGGAGGCTCAGGGTGATCCATCAGGAGCTAAACTGACATCATCCTCTCCTGCTGTCGACAGCTTCATACAGGGAGGGAGATGGCCAGCTGACCTCTCGGTTGGCGTACGACAGCAGGCGAGCAAGTAGAGAGTGTGTGTGTGTGTGTGTGTGTGACTGGGTGAGTGAGAAAGAGAAAATAAATGCTAACATTGTATTAGAGAGGTCCACCCTACATTTAATCTCTTTGTATGGGTTATGCATGCGCTTGTGTGTGTGTGTGTGTGTGTGTGCGTATTTGTGCATATGTGTGTGTGTGTGTGTTTATTGCCTGAATGATGAGATCATGCCTGGTACATGTGCACTGGCAGGAAAAAGAAAAGAGTGAGGAACTCTGTCTGACAGAGGGAGAGATAAAGCACAGGGAGAGAAAAAGGGAGAGAAAGAGAACGAGGAAGGCTGGGTATCCATCACCGCGCTTCTCCTCCCAGAAGCGCAATTAATAAGGAAATGGAACAGGAGGAGCTTTTTTTCCCCAAAGGAGACCGCTGGCTGGTACAATAGAGGCCTTCTTTTGTCAATGGCCGGATTGAATTCTCCTCCCGGCCCCTGTGCAGAGCTCAAGGCCATCTCAAGTGTCCCTCACATCCACCCCCCACCCCCTCCACACACACACACACACACACACACACACACACACACACACACACACACACACACACTCTTGTACTCACTCACTCACTCTCACACAAGCACGTACAGACCCCCCCCCCCCCGCCCCAACACACACACACATACTCACACTCACATACACACACACAGTCACACCATTACACCCACGCACACCTCTGCCTTCTCTATCCTCAAGGTCTGAAAGGCTAATCTGACTCCCTGCAACATTTGATCCCAACTTGGTCTGGATGCCGACTTTACAATACTTCCTATTGATTTCCCCTGCTTCCGTTACCTCTAAGCTCTCTCACCACAGCCAATAGACCCACACATATGCGCGTGAGCACACACACAGACACACGGGCACACACACACACAAACACACTCATGCACGCACACATGCTACGCCACCAACTTCATTAGCAGAAAACAGCAACATTAACTATGCATTCGCAGTATTATTATTCATTATTTATTTATTTATTTTGCTGACGGGTAAAAATAAATGGGACAATTTTCTCTGGCAGTGTGCCAGAGAGAGAGAGAGAGAGAGAGACTGGGGTAGGAGGGAAGGCAAATTAACTTAAGTAAACGAGTGATGGAAATGCTTTAGGAGTGACTGATAAATACTTAATCCCTTCCAAGTCATTGTTCTGCTTAATAAAAGGCACATTGTGGCCAGGACCTCATGAGGAGGGGCCTGACCACTGTCGGAGAAAGGCTCCGATGCCCTTCCGTGGCTCTGGGTGACTTTCGGCACGCCGCATTAAACTCCAGTAGGGACTCATAATCTGAGCGCCTCAGGCTCGGACTCCGAGGCGGCCCACGGAGAATGATTTAATAATCTAGAGATTCCGGCCCAACCTCCAGTCCCTGCATGATCCTATTAATCTGGACAGCGTCATGTTCGGAATAAAAATGAGAATACCTTGAGAAAGGTAGTTTTGTTTGAGAGGGAGACATATAGCCTCAGACATAATTACATAAAAATATATAATTTGGGGGCAGGATACTAACTTGCTGTTACAAAGATAGGTGTTTAGTTAAGACCAGGGTCTTAGTGTATAGACTGGCTCCAAAGCGAGCTTTGAGATGTTGTATTTCTAAGGGCTCACACTTTGTCTACCACAATGCAGAGACTGACCCCAAGTTTGCATAGGAGTTTATGAGTGGACTCTTTCTTAGACAGAAAACAGTTCAACACCTGACATTTGGTTTAGATCTGGGTCAGACATGGTACTGTTGCTATTGGGAAGGAACGGATGTGGGTATGGAACTGTAGCCAAGGCAAGATAAAGAGACGGGATAAACTGTCAGTGTGGGACCAAAGGGTGACCGACAATATGATCACACGGATCTGCGCCAAAATTGAACACCATAATAGATTTTAAACAACGCTTAGGTGACCCGGGTTGAGCCTCTCCTGGGCTATACTGACTTTCCCTGTCTTTGTCCGGGTCAATCTGTCATCTTGATTTCACGCTTTGGGTGAAAGAGAGGAGGTTGGGGGGTGATGGTGGTGGTGGTGGTGGGGGTCTGCTGGTGGGGGTAAACACCGACATTCCCAACCCAAGACAAGCAGGCTTTGGCTTCTACCATGCGGATGATTGAAACCAGGCCGAGTGTACACACACACACACACACACACACACACAAACACACACCGAAACACACACACAAACACTCAGCTCATCCATCAACGTCACCACTCGGCGTCTGGCGACTTGCGGGACCAACTCTGGCAAACTCCAACTGAAACTCGAAACTGCATCCTATATCTGAGCCAGTGGCAAAAACACTGAGTGAATGAGTAAATGTATTATGTATATATTTATTAGAGTTCAGATGCAAAACCCTAAGTCTATTTGCAACGAATTTCAGAAATATATTTATATAATCATGATACATTTTATCCAGTCCAACTTCAATTGGATTGTTTTGGCTTGATGTGTTACACACACACACACACAAAATATTCTAATTCAGTATATACACAATTCTTGTTCTAACATGATGAGTTAATTCTGCATGGCTTCAAAGGATACTGCATTGAAGTGCTCATTTGAAATGTAGTTACTGCAATGGACCCAGTGCTAGAGTCCCACAGGTAATACAAACAATAGAAGCAGCTTTGCCAGGCATTGATGAATTGAAGTCTGTGCAAGAAGTGTGTCTTAATGTACTTGTCAAGGGCAATAACACTGTTTCCTTACAATGGCCACTGGGAAAATAGTACTCTACTGGTAAAGTGGGAATTACAGGACCAATCCCAAAGTGGCCAGAAGCAAATCTGGATTGTCTAGTGAATTCAAAATGATTCAGTTACTTATTCCCATTGCAGTGACTGGATAAACCATCCCAGTTTGTTAGTGCCTGTCCTTATCTATCCATGAGGTTAATTTGGGTCAGGTCATACCCATCCAGCTGTCAAAATTGTGTGAGGGCTCGAATATAACAAAAACACTGAACACCTAAGCGTTGACTGCACCTGATCTGACTGTTGAGTTGACATTGGAATGTCAGAAACCACAGGATGCGCCAAAGCAGCAAATCGACTCTATGAGTTTGGTGTGTTTGTCGACCAAGACCACGCGCCGTGGGGGTGTTTATTCAAACGGCACCCAAATCGTGGCGTAGCCGACGCGTGCGATATGGGGATCTATTTGCATGAGAAGAGCACGGGCCGCGGATAGGGGAAAGTAATCCACATCATTATGGAAAGCGCGTGGCCGGCCTCGCGGATGCAATCAGGACGGAGCGACGGTGGCTCGTATAAAAGCCAGGGGAATGCAAGCCAGCACTTTTTTTTTTTTTCCTCCCTGCTCCAAAAGCCCATCCTGGTAAGCTCTATGCAGGCCCCTCTCCAATCAATGTCGAGCAAGAGGGAACGCATACGGAGCGAAGAGGCTTAGCATTCAGATGGGGGCATTAGCAGGCTAGCGGCTGACCGGGCCACGCTTCATTCGTACTGCGTGTCGTCTTTGCTGCTTTATCGCTCCTGTGCAAACGTCGAAATCAAAAGAGTAGCACAATGGCTTTGTTGAGAAGCTGTGGTTTAAAAGTAATGCGTATCCCTGCTCCCTTCAACATAACTGCATCTGAGATTCTGCTGTTCAGTGATTGCTTCTTGGCTGATACTGATGAGTAAATCACATTGCGGAGTACATCAAAAATTTATGTTCTTATGGTCAATACATAAAAACATGTATGCACAAGTAGTATGTCTACCTGTTAGTGGTTAGTGTGGTTAGTGTGTGTGTGTGTGTGTGTGGTTACGGTTAAGTGCTCCCACACTTGGCATGGTCCATCTGTCACCCCTATTTCATACGCACTTTAAAAAAACCAAAACAACAACAAAAAACCACCAACCCTAGGCAGTCAATAGATAAAACAGTTAATGGGTTTCATGATGAGCATGCTGGCATGCGGCTATTGTTCTCAGTGTGTTTGTGTTTGTGTGTGTGTGTGTGTGTGTGTGTGTGTGTGTGTGTGTGTGTGTGTGTGTGTGTGTGTGTGTGGCCTTGAGCTTGAGATGGAGACCTTCTACTAAACCCCACCTCTTTCCATGGTCTGAGCTTGAGGGCACGTGCTGTTGTATTTATCACTGAGCCTGCCAGAGCCATGAGCATTAATGATGGCCTAATGTGCATTTGCGTCCACGGGCCCTTGACCTCCGAGTCAACTGCTATCCTCATTAGCGTCCCGCAATAAACAGCATCATTCGCCGTTTACAAAGCGCCATGAGAGTGCACGACTGTGATCTTCTGATGTGTTTATTTGTTTATCTGTTTATTTATTTGTTTAGCTTAGCTTTGTTTTGTTCTGTTTGTTTGTTCAGTCAAGCACACCCTCCACTGCGGATGCCAGTGGCACTTCTGGAGGGCAATTCACCATCTGTCTAGAAGTCAGGAATGGCTAATCTTATTTGTTGTCTGTGAACCAGGACGACACTTTGGCACTTTGCAGAGGACAGGGAAAAGATGTCCTGTGAAGAACATTGAAAAACTTTTTTTATTTCGACACTGGCGAAGCTTCATTTCAACACCAATGAGGCTTCATTTCAACACCAGCTGGCACTTATGTGTTATGTGTTTCGCTTGAAGTGAAAGTGAAAAGAGTGAATAACAAAATCAACAAGAAAAAAATCTACTGGTGGCATTTGTAAGAGGAAGGTATTACATGTGATAACAAGCACAACAACAACCAGGATTGAACTGCACAGCATACGAGCCTCACTTCACCTCACCACAACTACAAAAGACAGACCAGTCTTCAAATTCAGCAGAAGTTAATGAGGGAAAACTGTGGCCTTCGTCTGCATAAAATGGCCCATTGTGACGTGTCCTTTAGCAGGACTTGGATTTGTGGTGCAGACAGTTCTGGTGGTGCCCTTGGGCGAAAAGACAATGTCTGTTCTTTAATTGTGTCTCCCAAAAGAAAAGTAAATGACAGAAAAATAAAAAAAAAGGAAGCAAAATGAAATGGGGGGAAAAAAAAAGTTAACAACATGAGCTGCGACTCTTGCCATTTTCTTTCGTAATAGTGTACTGTACTGTCGGACTGCTCCAAGAATCCACTACACTCAACATGTTCTGGTCTCGGCTGTGCTGATAGGATAGTGGAGAGCAGCTCCTGGCGCGCTCAGAAATCCTTGGCCCAAGCCTAATTGTCTGTGGTCCGTGAGTATGGAGGAGCTGCTGCTTTGAATTCAAATGACAGGCGGATGCACCGAGCCGAGAAAGCTGCCGAAAGACCGGCCACTTCAGCAAAGGTCACTGGATTTTGCCCGCAGTGCAAACCAAGCATCAGTCCATTTACCAAAAAAAGGGAGAACAGGAAAAAAAGGAAGAAAAAAAGACCTAACTCACTTAAGAGTAACCCGTCTGAAAAATGTATTCAAACCTAACCTTTCCACATACTTTTTTCTATGGGTGACGCAAAGTGTCTCATGAAGTTATAAAAATGTCTCCTGTTGGCTCTGCATATTGTCTCGATATTGTAGCAATACCACATGTGTATGTGTGCATATCCATTTCATATGTACTTGTTTACTCTTCCCCAGGGGTTAAGTGTCCAAGAGGATGTCTGTCTTTCTTCAGCGCAAACCTACATAAACAAACACTGTCATCTCACCTCACCACTTACGTGTTTGATATCACAGATTTGGCGTGCCAAACACACCACGAGAAAAATAACACCATCCACTCCTGCATGTGATAAAGCACACCTCTCTCTCAGATTTTAGGAAAACATTGCCCAGTCCTTTGTTGACTAGGTAGGTAAAGTCCTCTCTGCATTGCTGTAGGTCTCTAGGCTTACGCTTCTCCAACCATGTATATGAACAGAATATGACTGGATGCTGGACACTCTATCTTCAGATGTACTTTGCTGTAAGGTCATGCAATTGGTGCAGAGAAAGTGTTTTTTTTTTTTGTTTTTTTTGGCATCTGTTGTTCATTTAGTCATTTTAGGCTATTCACTTGTAGTCCGTGATTGGTTGATTGATTCCTTTGATCTCTAGCTCCTGCTAAGTGTTCTAATCCAAAGCAAGCTGCCATGCATCACCCAGCATAAGGGCCACACATTGATGGAGGCTGAGGTGAGCACCTTCTTACAGTGATTTATATTCCCAGCAAATGTAATGTAAAGTAAGGTAATGTTGTTGTTTTGCTGTTTGTTTTGTTTACAGAGTGCTTGCTGTTTGTTGTGGCGTTACTGTGTTTTCTCACTACAAGGTCCCGATCACAAATACCTGAGGAGCCACATCATCCATGCAGCGGCCATCAGATCATGTTTCTCTCCACTACATATACAGAGAGAAACTGTCCTGCTCCGAGCTCCTCCATATCCAAATGAGACCAGCACCCGAGTGAACTCAAGTGTGATCATCTGATGCGACACGATGACCAACTTCTGACATGAGGAATCTCTGTCACAGCGCCTTCCTGAGGCATGACAGCCCGACAGCCAAGCGTAATGAACTCTTATGGACATTAACTGGAACCAAATGCTGACATGGGAAAACTAAACGTCACTCGGATTTATGGCAACAGCACACGCACACATACACACACACACACACACACACACACACACACACACACACACACACACACACTCCCCTATGGTCCTGGTATGACTAAATTACAAAAGAAAAGAAAATTAAAGAAATCAAATAAAGTATAAATACCCTTGGGTGGAATGCACAGTAAAAGCAATGACGTTAAAATGGAAATAAAATAATAAATGATACACACAATCAGATAATTGGTGCCTCATGTCGCAAGATACTGGAAGAGTAAGTGAACAAGGCTTTGTTGCCATGGGTAATGACTGTTTGCACCTCCGTGATTAAAGCAGACATGCACAGACGCCATTGCGGCTCTGGAGAAATCAGTTGCCACACCAGAGGGAAATCTGTGCCAATCCCTTTGCAACTGCTCGTCCTGCCCGACTGGAGAGGAGCTTCATTTTTTTCCCATTAAAGTTCATATTCCGTAAGTACACACACACACACACACACCACACACACACACAGACGCGCACACGCACACAGCAACTGACTAACCCCAACACCAACTGTCAGCAGACACACAAGTTATGTGATCCAGGGTCTCTGTGGGAA
This sequence comes from Tenualosa ilisha, assembly GCA_015244755.2. Lineage (NCBI taxonomy): Eukaryota > Metazoa > Chordata > Actinopteri > Clupeiformes > Clupeidae > Tenualosa > Tenualosa ilisha. The sequence goes on along the minus strand of PYXC01000721.1, from coordinate 253,733 downwards.
CTGCTGTGAAGTATGTCCTAGTTGCACAGGGGGTTAAATAAAAGGATGCGCTCCCAGCAGCAGGAGGGCGGGGTGAACACATGGCAGCAGTGGCACGAAAAGAGCTGAAGCAGCAGATTCAGAGTAGATGCCCCCTAAACGTGAGGAGAAGCCGCATGTGTGCCGGTTGCAATCAGGAGATATCGCTCACTCCCACGTGGGATATAGCTCAGCTCTGGCAGCCCAGATAATGGAGAAGGAATGAGGCCCCTAACATGAAATACACTCACTGTAGAGTAGGCAATAATACCTGCCTAGTGTGTGTGTGTGTGTGTGTGTGTGTGTGTGTGTGTATGTATGTGTGTCTTTTTCTATGTATGTGTGGGTGTGGGGCTGTGTGCAGAAGTGTGTCTGTGTCTGAGTGTGTGTGTGGGTGTGTGTGTGGGTGTGTGTGTGTGTCCCAACTGTAATCTACAACTGTATCCCGAGAGGTGATTAACCTTTTTTTTTTCGCCCATCTGAAATCGCACTGCCACTGTCTCGTAATGAGCACAAACCCAGCACTCATACCTCTCTCTCTGTCAAAACAACACCAGACACATCATGGCCCCACATCCACGTCTCCAGCGCCAACAGAGAGAATAGCCTAACAATCCGAACATGACAGAGAATCCTCCCCGCTTTTAACAACACTCTCCTCAAATAACTCTATGCTCTACTGTCTACAGCATTTGTTGGAACTCTCAGTAACAATAATAACAATAATAATAATAGTAACAATAATAATAATAATAATAGTTTCAATAATTAGCCACATGGAAGGATTCCATGCAAATCCGCACGTTTTAACGTGCCAGGGGAACCCTATGGGGGGGATTAGGCAGCCATTTTTTTGGGGGGGGAATGGGGATGTTGCCCTCGTGCCTGAGCTAGACGGCTAGACAGGCACACAGCGAGGATAGAAAAAATTGAAGACAACAGACAACAACATGTTTGTCAACTGTGGGGAGAGAGAGAGGGACTGTTGCTTTCCAAATGAGTGTGTGTGTGCGTTTTTTTGTGTGTTTGTGTGCGTGTGTGTGTGGGGGGGGGTGGGGGGGGGGTAAAGGCAACAGTAACAGTGAAAGGAAGGCTGACAATATAAGTGGGAGTATATCTGTGTGTGTGTGTGTGTGTGTGTGTGTGTGTGTGTGTGTGTGTCTTTGTAAGACAACGCCATCAGACAAAGTCAGATAAAATACATTTCAGCCAAAG
>PYXC01000721.1:240000-250000 GCA_015244755.2 Tenualosa ilisha | reverse complement strand
GACACACAGACAGAGACACACACACACACACAAACACAGACAGACACACATTCACACACAGCTCAAACCACAAAATAATCATTTTGTCGCGGGTGCTTGTCGTAAATAGCTGTAATACTTTCTCACAGGGGAGGAATGCTAGAACACACAGCTGTTAAAGGGTAGGGGTGTGAGGGCGCTTGGCAACTCTCTGAACAGTGGAGGGTTTTAGGGAAGGCACACTTCACAGATATCTACATCAGGCACCAGCCCACTCACTAAACACACACACACCGCACACACACACGCACGCACACACACGTTTCAGAGAGCTTTTTGAGAAGAGCAAATCTTGGCTACTAAGAGTCCAGTGTCTCATCTCTGAGCTACTTATTAAAAGCGCAAAGTGACACGGCATTGATATCTTCACCCTGCACACAGACTCACTGCCTGACAATCTTCTAATGTGCAGCCTTTCTTTCTTTTTTCTCTCTCTCTCTCTCTCTCTCTCTCTCTCTCTCTCTCTCTCTGCTTCAAGAAGAATAACAGCAGTGGCCCAGGCGTCCTTTCCGTCATGGACTTGCTTATTAAATGAGTCGCCAAAGATCTGTCGCCATACCAACAGCACAAGCATTCCATCTCTGTCGCCTAGTCAGTGGGGCGTACACAGTGTGCGTGTGTTTGCGTGTGTGCGCGTTCCTCTGATCATGGTTATACTGAGCATCCTGGTGCATGCATACATACACACACACACACACACACACACACACACACACACACACGCGCGCGCACACATCAACACACTCATGTGCAACAGAAGAGAGCAAGCTAGCTTTGATTACTGTGGCACTCGGCTAGTAGATATAGCAGAGTAGCAATTCAATTTGCTCCAGGTGCCATTAATAGTGAGGGCGCTATCAAATTAGCATCTTTATGGGCTGTTGCCCCTCTTCAGCCCAAACATGATTCTGACTCTTTTCTTCACTGGGAATGTGTGTGCTATCTATTTAAACACACAAGTTTGCTCTCTCTCTCTACAACACACACACACACACACACACACACACACACATACTAAACACTAGATATTATACAATGAATATGTAGCCTAATTCTAACACATAGAGAAACACAAACTCACACACACACAGTCCCCCATACCACCCCACTCCCCTACAGACAGACAAACAGACACACACACACACACACACACACACACACACACACACACACACACACACACACACACACACACACACACACAGAGTACAGCACAGCACAGCACTTTCAATTTAAATTCAAATTACTTCAATTACACTGCGACCTCTCCAGTGAGGAGGAAAAGGCCTGAGAACAGAGAACAGAAAGACCAGAGGAGCTTTGAGAGGGTGGGCTGCCACCACTCTCCAAACACTGGGCACACACACACACACACACACACACACACACACACACGCACGCACGCACGTCAGGGCTTACCGAGTGTCAGCGGAGCCAGGACACAAGCGAGGAGGAGAAACCGTATGCTCCACATGACCCCCTCCCCTCCGCGACACATCCCCCCCAAATGCTGAGCCTTTGCTGGGTTGAGCCCCGTAGCACTGGTCCCCTGGCGGAGCCCTTGGTTCCTGGGTCCTGGATCAGTGAGGCTCTCAGCTCTGGTCAGGTCCTCTTGTGGTCTCTTGCTCGTGATGAAAATAAAAAAAGATCACAGCTGTGGAGAGACACAGAATAGGTTGCTTTCATTTCAGATCAAGTTAAAGTATTCCACTTGAGTCAGTGTAGTTCAAGGAATGATTCAGAAGTGTTTCATTTGGGTTATTGTGCTCGAAATGAACCAAAAAATTGCAGAAACAGAGAGAGAGAGAGAGAGAGAGAGAGCGCGAGAGAGAGCGCGAGAGAGAGAGCGCAGTTTCAGAGCAGAGAGCAGTCAATTCAAAAAACTCAAAATTCAAAAAACATCTGCTCATCATATATTCAATCTCAGTAATTTACTGAATGAGCCATAAATCGCCCAGGCACACACACACACACACACACTCACACACAACAAGAAGAGATGCTCTATGGCCTCAACCTGTCAACACACACATTAGCGGCCGTGGCCTGTGAGAAGTGATCTGCTCCCTACAGCGTACGGCCTGGGCGGTGGGAGAGTATCGGAGCTCAATGTGGCGATGACGACTGGGGCCTGACCTCAAGGGAGAGGAATGCACACACACACACACACACACACACACACACACACGCTCATCCGTGCCGCGATGATAGGTGGCCATCGGATCAGACCGAGTCGGATCGAACTTCCAGTTTAGTGACACATGCGTAAGTAACCCTGCATGCGGTGAGTGACGCGTGTTCTTATTGTGAGTCAATGACAAGGAAAAACACACACACACACACACACACACACACACACACACACACACACACACACACACACGAGAGGGAGAGAGACAGAGAGTAGACATGCCCAGAAACCCAGTGAACAGCAAAGTGAAAGCTTACTGACTGCAGTATCCGTCAGACAAAGTTGTCATTGTGGATCGACCACTGACGACATGACAAGAGTTATTCAGCAGTTAATCTCTATTCCCGGACGGGCCTGAACTCCCGTCAAATGAGATTTAGTCAGCGTGTAGAGGTGCTGAGAGATTGAACGAGGAAGGGAATTGTCCAGAGTTTACGGGACTGGGTGGGATTGAGGGCAAAAACAATTCTACACCACTTTTTCGCCCCCTCGGTCCAGATGTTGAGGACTGGCTACTTAAGATGCTTAATGCAGGGCTTCTTCTCAGGCTTAATCCAATCAGGATGAGTTTTTGAGGCAGGTGTTGGTTGAGAAAACATAGTCACTCCGGGGATGGAGGAGCCACTGTTAAATATCAAAGTGAAATTATGCTTTTCAACACTTCCTATGGGCAGACACACACACACACACACACACTCACACAAAACCATTTCCCTCTCAAACACACATTCAACCAACTATGCACAACCTTCATACACGTACGTACACACAACACACAAAACTCTCACCAAACCAAACCCTTTCCTTCCTTCCTTTGGCTCTCAGATTCCATCTTTCTTTTTTCATCTCTCCCTCTCACTGGTCTGTTTTCTTTACCGGTAACATTCCTATACATCAACACAGCCGAGTCACAGGTATCCCACCAGGGAGAGAGAGAGAGAGAGAGAGAGAGAGGAGAGAGAGAGAGAGAGAGAGAGAGAGAGAGAGAGAGAGAGAGAAAGAAAGAGAGAGAGAGAATAAGCAAAAAACAGCAGCCTTGGTCTGAAAAGCAACCCGACTCCAAGCTCCCAGGGCTGATGGGATTCCAAAAGCACAGGTCGTTCCCTGGACCATTAAGAGAGGGGTTCTTCAAGTCAGGGGGTCTGGAGAGTGTAACAGTTCACTGCTAGCACGTTCACCGTATTCCCAGGCCTCGCTACACCCCCCCCCACACACACACACTCACACACTAACACCACACCACACCACCCACTGCCCCCAAAGCATTGTGAACTACGAATCCCAGACAGCGAGTGAAAGATGGTTCGATGATTGATGTTGAAATGACCTCCGCATAATGCAACGTCCACACACACACCCACAGTCTTTTCTCCATATAGGATGTCGATATTGAATATTAAAGTGGGATTGCGGGGAGCCTAGCTGTAAGCCTTAGACTGGGGAATAGTGCGTGTGTAATGGATTTGAAGCAGATCCTGTCTATCTCCACCCAGCCATCGCCACACAAAGACAGGCAGGGGACCCTGAGCTCCCCCGGTGACAAGAGACACAGAGTTTAAAAATAGCCTTACTGAAACTGAGGGAACTGGGGGAAAAAAGACAAAGAAAAAAAGAAAGAAAAAAAAAACAATAAGGGGGAAGGAGAGAGGAAGAGGAAGAGAGAGATACAGAGATAGCGAAAAAGAGGTAGAGATAGAGAGAAGAAGGGAAAGACAGAGAGAGAGAGAGAGAGAGAGGGGGGGGGGAAGAGAGAGAGAAAGAGAGGGAAGTGGTCAAATATATATAGAAGATAAAAGAGTGAGAGAATAATGTGATGAGACACAGTATCTGCTACATTCCTCTGCTCTCAGCACTGGAGATGAGGTCTTTTTTTTCCCCCTTTCCTTGCCTCTGCTTTGTTATTTTGGTTCTTCTTCACAAGAACTGTCACAGAATGGCTTAGGCTAGGCCTCAGGGGTAGCACTGCTTCCGTCCTAAGCAGAGAACACACCAAACACAACTGCGAAGGGGCGAGCGCCACAAACACAAAAATGTCCCTATTACTTTGTGTCAGGCTGTGTGTGTGTGTGTGTGCGTGCGTGTGTGCGCGCGTGGGTGTGCGCGCGTGGGTGTGTATTACACAGAACACTACATAGGAAGGTGGCTAAAACTTTCTTCCTGAGCAGAGTGTGAATTCACTCAACAGTCTTCAAATGTGGTAACTGACGACTAGAGATAATGATCGCTCTCCATTTTCCTTTTCTTGTGGTGTTTTTAACACATTCCCTCACTGAAATTATCACAGTTCCCTCTTACACATCACTCTTTTGTCTCTCTTTTTTTTTTTCCGCCAGCACAGTCGTTTGAGTCGCTCCTGATTTTCAAAGACCCTTCTCATCTCCACAGCTTGCAGAGTCTGTGGGGCTGATTCCTTGAGAGCAAAAAGGATGTTCTTTTCTCCATCAAATTTAAATGGTACTACATTGATGAGGTGGTTCAAAATTTGCCTTAACAAAGCTAGGATAAATTAATGGAGAATCTCTATCCCCAAAAGTGGTCTAAAAATGACAGTGGGTTAATTACTGTCTTACAGTCTATGCACATATATAGCTGGTCCTTTCCCGTGGTCAGTTCTGAATAGACAGCTTCATTAAAACAGTCAAACTCCCACCCACCCCAGCCCCTACCATCCTGAAACACACACACACACACACCATCACCACCACCACACCACCATACTACAATCTCCTTCTGTTCCATGTAATGAAGAGCCAACTTTTTTAATCAGTGTGTTTTGGGGGTATTAATTCAGCATTCAGCTCATGTCAGAGGTTTTCGACAAACCCTGATAGCTTTAATTAATTGGAGTGTTCATGCTCCGTCTGCCTGAGAAGCAGAAACAACACACACGCGCTCACACACACACACACACACACACACACATAATCACAGAGAGAGAGAGTTGGCAACTGTCTAGAAAGAAGGGTAAAGTTCAGGCGATAAGACAATTGCCTCCCTACTGAAACAATGCTTAAAGACAAAAGAGACCTGCTGCTAGATTCAAATCTGAAAAAGAGAGAGAGAGAGAGAGAGAGAGAGAGGAGAGAGAGAACGTAAGAGAAAAGAGGAGTGTGATACGCATTTCCAGCTTCATTTCGACGGATCAGAACCAGCAGGCTACATGAGCTCTCGCTAAGACCAGCACACACACACACACACAAAAAAAAAAAAAAAAAAAAAACACACAGACACACACACAGACACACACAGACACACACGGATGGATGGATGGATGGTCAACGAATGAGAGTATTGATCCCCACACGAAACCAATACACCGGCTCCATCTCTCTGCTCGGCCAAACGTGGAGCGGAGTTTCCCCTAATCTCATTCACTTTCATTTGAGTGGAACACAAAAAAAAAAAAAAAAAAATGTGAGAAAAGGTCAAGAAGTGGTAGAAATAGAACAGGGTGAAGAGGCGATACGCTTGTTGTCTCTGTCAGACTATAAGAGCACTGCTACAAGTGATTTCTTACTTCGGAGATTGCGACTGAGAGTGGCATTTAACAAACAAGCATTGACGAGGCACGGATGCACAGGCATAAGGTATTTCATCCCCAGTCCAATCCAGCAAGGGCTGTCGAAAACTGTGCAAATCAGCACCACCAGGAAATGTGCTTGGTTGTGTCGAGGCGATCGGTTTGTGCCCAGATAAAGATCTCTCCCGAGAAAACCCAACACACTGACAGGCAAAGCTTCATCTCAATCCAGGAAAAGATACTATGCAAATGGTTTTGCATTGCAAGGGGAATATCAGCTGCACCACATTATAAAAGGCTTTCATACCTACTGCTTCTTTAAAATGACACAATGTAATTTTCAATATCTGGGTTTATCTATTTAGCAATTAGGAGGTACTTCATTCATCTGGAACCTAAAAAAAGTGTCATGTCCCCACAACTCCTCTCATGTCCCCAAACTCCTCTCATGTCCCCAAAACTCCTCTCATGTCCCCAAAACTCCTCTCATGTCCCCAAAACTCCTCTAATGTCCCCAAAACTCCACTCATCCCCACAAATCCTCTCATGTCCCTAAAACTCCCCTCATGTCTCCACAACTCCCCTCATGTCCCCACAACTCCCCTCATGTCCCTAAAACTCCCCTCATGTCCCTAAAACTCCCCTCATGTCCCCACAACTCCCCTCATGTCCCCACAACTCCCCTCATGTCCCCACAACTCCTCTCATGTCCCCACAACTCCCCTCATGTCCCCACAACTCCTCTCATGTCCCCACAACTCCTCTCATGTCCCTAAAACTCCCATGTCCCCACAAGTCTAGTCAAGCCCCTACCTGTCCCCACAAGACGATACCAGTTGAAGTAAAATAGCTCCAGTGAGCATGCATCTGCTAAGACTAGTTTAATGGCTGCAGCTTACTGTATATGCACACAATGTCTGTGGAGAAGCTGTACACACAAATCAGGCAATCAGCACAGACTTGACACCTGTGTGTTTGCATGACACACTAGCAGGGGGCAAACCAGAAGTTTCTTCTCCATCTCGGTTGGTGATTGTAGCTTGTTGGAAATTAATAACGAAAGAGTTGCAACACTTTCCAGGTGCAGTGAGTGTGACACCAAACAAAATGAGTAACGTGCCCACGCCAACCATGCTTGTGTGTGTGTGTGTGTGTGTGTGTGTGTGTGAGCCTCATTTATGAAGCGCTTTTTTAGTTTCAGTGCTTAGGGCTTCCACTAGAATTCAGCCCCTGATGCTCCCTCAGTAAAACTACATAGACAGCTCTATGAGCAGATCAGAGGGATCACAAACTCCGTTTCATTTTATTTAGCTGTGGACACACTTCCATAGTGTGTATTAGTAGTTCTCATTACCGCAACTTCTTTGCCTTTTAAAATGTCTTTTCTCTGCTAAGTGGAAGTCGATGAAAGTGGGTGAGTGACCCCATGAGCCCCACTCCAATAATGAGGCTCCCTATTAAATCATGTGAGAGATATATGTATTACCCAAACAGCTAGAGGTCAAACAGATGACCCCTTGCAAAAACTTTCACGATATGAAATCGGGGAGCAGCCCACTGCAGGAAGATGGGGGGAAAAAAAGTAATAATGAGAGAATGCTCCTCCCAAGATCTCAGCAAAAGCATCACAGATGTCCCTTGCTGCTGTTTCCCAGGGTGTGCTATGTATGTGGCTTATGCAGTACAGAGAGATAACGATCAGGATCAAGGTGTGGGCCCCCACCTATGGGGTGTCTGGCATTGTAAGATGTGTGTGTGAACAAATGTGTGTGTGTGTGTGTGTGTGTGTGTGTGTGTGTGTGTGTGTGTGTGTGTGTGTGTGTGTGTGTGTGTGAGAGAGCGGTTTCACTCAGTGCTTTCATTAAACGGGGCTGAGCTGACCGGCCGTACAATGCAAACAAACCAAGTGTAACCCGATACACTGGGTTATCTGATGGGAACACCGAGAGGCCACTGTTACCCGACACTCCCTACCATACTCCTCCTCTCTCGCTCTCTCTTTCTCAATCAGTCTCTCCCTCTATTTCTGCCACCCTGCACTACTCTTCCTCTCCTTTCATCATCCCATCTCTCTCTCTCTCCTCTCTCCCTCTCTCTGCATAAAGACAACCAGTAGGTGCATCTGTTTTTTAAAAGTACATCATATGGACTACTCCATAATTCATTTCACTGATTTGAAATGTTTTTCTTGTCTCTGTTCAACTAGAGGTATCTTCCATTTTCCTACTGTAATAATGACGCACCATCCCTTGCCAAGTATACATGTACATAAATACATACAATAACTCATACAATACATACAATAACAATAAGTGTTATTTCCTGATATTAGGAGTCAGCTGAATAGAATGACAGTACAAAGGATGATTACGTCAAAAAGGAGAAATGTAATCATAGTGCAACTACCATCACCACCATGTGCACAATTGAAATTGTTACCTCACAACACACAGGGTAATACGTGTATGTATTACATACACAAGTAATACGTACATGCAGGTCCTCCAAGATCGAGGCAGACATGCTGGTTACAGTTCTAGTCTATGTGGCTAACCCACTAGAAGGTGCCCCACTGTTAAGCCCCACTGATAACAATAGTAAACAGCTCTAGCAAACACCAGCACCTATGAAGATGTGGTTATTGTGTATTTATGTATATGTGTGTGTGTGTGTGTGTGTGTGTGTGCATGTGTGTTGTGACTTAAAAACTAGAGCCACAGTTCTGTTGCTGATGCTGTTGCTAACCAGCCAGCTCAGTGGAGCCAAACCAGGTGGTGTGTGGCCACTGGTTTCTAATAATGGAGCCGTCTGTGAGCTACATTCTTTATCAGCGGATCTGCACCGTCGATAATGAACAGCACCCCCCACACCCCACCCCCACGCGCACACGCGCAAACACACACACACACACAAACAAAATACACACACTTACAACGGCCTAGGCTACCGCTGCAAACCTCGGAACAGAGATAACATCAGCCGCAGCTGTGAAGCTCCACATCACACACACACACAAAACCCCCAAAAAAACACACAGTGACTTCGACATACTGCCCTGCATAGACACGCTGACCCACCTCACAGACACACACACACACACACACACACACACACACACACACACACACACACAGGAGAGCAAGATTACCCATGGGCACACATGCGTATGAACAGACACAAAAGGCTTTTCCCCCTCTCACACGCATGCCTGCACATAAACCCACAATGGGTCGGCCAAAACCTCTGCTCACGCCTGGATTAGATGCCCAGCCTGATGCAGAACTCACATCCATTCTCTCTCTCTCTCTCTCTCTCTCTCACACACACACACACACAAACACACTCACGCGCACGCACAAGAAATTACATTCACACATACACACACCTGCTTGTAAACACACAAAGGAGAGGCCTACCTCCTCATCCTGTTCCGGCAAGATATAGCTGTAGTAAACTCTCTCTCTCCCTCTCTCTCTCTTTATCTCTCTCTAATTCTCTGCCAGTCACACACACTCTTGCTAAATGCCCCCATCTCATGTCAAATAGCGTTGCACATATCCTTTCTTCCACTAAGCTAGCAAGACCATTTCAAATAGTATTCCTCAGAGGATAAGAAAAATGAAATCAAATAAATTTCAGAAAGGGAACTGACTCATGGGCTGTCAACACAGCATATTTCTGTCCACATCCCAGTCTCTCTCAGAGCCGAGCACATTGTCAGAGTCAGCCGGCTGTTAACACAGCCAGAGATCCGGCCCAGTTGTACAACCATTGCCCTTTTTACATCACAGTTTACTATTATTACTATTATTATTATTATTATTTCTTTGCTTTCAAAACGTGTCTTAACTGATCCAATCACAAGTTGTCAGTTCTCAATAGAGACGAAAACAACCAAGTCGACCGCGTGTTTGGCTGCACGCCTTGAATAGAGGAGTAAAATGGCATTGTGCTGCTCGGCTGAACACTTGTTATCAGATAACTCATGATGCATTCTAAATACAGAACAAAAAACAAAACAAAAAAAAACAAGACCTAGGGTGTCTTCATCTTTTCTATACAACAAATGTGCTGATCCACTCTTTGGTCTAAAGAGACTGTATGGCTTCTTACATGCAACTGGTTAGACATAATAAAACAAATGTATGCAAAAATCTGCCAATGCATTGGAACTGTACATCATTCACCCAATGAAGATATTAGGTATTATATAAGTACCACAAGACCAGTGTTGGGAAAAGTCCCACTTG
>PYXC01000721.1:217500-237500 GCA_015244755.2 Tenualosa ilisha | reverse complement strand
ATCCTGAGGTATGTGTGTGTTGAGTACTTACTGTATGTGTGGGGTGTGTGTGTGTGTGTGTGTGAATCCAGTGGATGCTGAGGCAGCTTCCATCTGCCTTCTCTTGGTGTGTGTGTGTGTGTGTGCGTGCCGGGGGAAGAGCGGGCAAACTTACAAGAGAAAAACCACACACACACACACACACACACACACACACACACACACACACACACACACACACACACGAGACACCTCCAGTGTGCCTGAATGTGCCCCACGCTTATCTAGAGGAAATAGCAGGGTGCGCAAATAATATAAACACTCACCAAAGAGATAGATTATCCTTTTTAGCCTCACCTATGACAGTGACCAATTGATTTTTCGTACATTATTCCCCAACTCTAACTACTACCACTGCCAACCAGCAAGATCCCAATCTGCACTATGAATCACAGGACTCTTGAACCCAGCCATAAGTGACTCAATCGGCACGGCATGGAAAGCTGTGTTAGCAAAACATGCCCAACCAAACAAGACTTAGCAGACAAGTGCCACCACACAACATTCTGCATTGCCGTCAAAACATCACCATCAATCACAATTATGAGCCACCGACATTTCCCAACACACACGTCAGTGGTTTATAACAAACACAGGCAGCCAGACATCCCTAGTCAATCACAATCGCAAGAGAAGGATTCGGTTTCTGCCTGTAGTTGATTTAGGCCTTTTTTAAATCACCAAGTTGAGCTCAGCACTGCTGCACTCTAGAAATATTCTGGACCATTTTTTTAAAAAAACCATAGCCTACAGTCCTTCCACCAAGGACTGCACTTATCACTAACGCTTCAGACTATTCACCTGTAATCCGAAATTATTTATATTATTAATATTTCTCTGGAGCAGAAGAGAGAGACTGAGGGAGAGAGAGAGAGAGAGAGAGAGAGAGAGAGAGAGAGAGAGAGAGAGAGAGAGAGAGAGAGAGAGAGTGTGTATATGTGTGTTTGTTTATGTATGTGTGTAGGTCTGTGCATATTAATGTATGTTAATATAATGTTAATACGTGTGTTCTCTTCCATAAAGATTAAGACCCAAGGCTACCTTGCACTGCTACTTGGGGTGGAGTCTAAGCACCAAGCAACACTTCAATTAAGACTAACAAAAAAAGCAGCAGGGCCCGAAATGTGGCCCCTCCAGAGGCAGCCATTAGCAGTCTATCAGGAAGTCTTGGGCCAGCATTCCGACGCCAAGGGTTAGCATCTGCTGTCCAATTTGGCCGCGGCGTTTGGGGTGGAAAAATTAAATTAAATAACTACTAATCCTGCAGGAAACCCTTATGTGATCCAAACAGCATTTCCGCGTGGAGGTAAGCGGTCATTTCGAAGATGAAAGGCGAAAGACGAAGACGCCTGGAGTATTGTCCGACTAACGTAATTTTGGCGCCCACGTCTCCTCGGATGTCAGGCTAATACGGCCCAGCTGAGGCTCAGGCACTGGGGCTGATCGGAGCACTGAAGTCATTAAGCATATGGACACCGACGTTAACATCAGCAACAGCACCCCCCCGCCTCCCCGTCAGCCGGGCTCTCTGCTTTGAATCGGCCAACTGGGCCATCAACAGCAAGTCGACACCCAAAATGCTCGAAAACCACTTTTGAGGGGACTGAGGGAGGTTGTGTGTGAGTGTGTGTGTGTGTGTGTGTGTGTGTGTGTTAGGGGTGAGGGGGGGTTGACATCTGTGAGTCGACTAGCAGGGGCAATAGGTCCCGGCCGAAATGAAACACACATTTGCTTGCTTTTAATCTGCAAGCGGGAGGGCCCCCCTAAGGCTAGGACTTCCAGAAGCGCTGGCCTCTGACAAACCCTGGCTAAGAGTAAGCCCATAAAGAAGCTGTTTTATGGTGTATCAATTAGCGCTGCAGCATTCAGGCTTAACACAAAACACACACACACACACACACACACACACACACACACTCACCAGGCCTGTTTAAACACCCTGGTCCCACTGGTCAGCCATAAACAGGCCTTTGCTGCTGCTGCTGCTGCTGTTCCCCCTGTGCTTAAATGTCTCTAACTGACCAGCCTATGTTTCCGTAATGGTGTGGGGCTTGAAAGGCCTGCAAACGGCCTCTGAAAAAGCAAAGGATTTGTCAGTCATAACAGGCTTCCCTTTTTTTCCTTCTTCATCTCTTTTCCTCTCTTTCTGTTTTCTTCTGTGAGAGTGAAGGACAAAGAGTCAGCCAACTCTCTGCAATTTTACCACTGAGGCGCTAAGCTGAGTTAATGGCTACGCTCTTTTTTGTCCTCGTCCTCCTCTTCCCTCTCTCTCTCTCTCTCGCTCTCTTTTTACTCCTCCTCAGTCCTCCTCTCTTTTCTCCCTCCTCCTCCAGATAATAAGGTTCTATCTGTCCATCTTCCCTGCTCGCCCCTGAGAAACGCACGTGTGTGTGTGTGTGTGTGTGTGTGTGTGTGTGTGTGTGTGTCATGTATCTATGTGAGTGTGTGTGTGTGTGTGTTGGTTGCTTTGAGATTTGAGCGAATCCATTTAATGAGTCTGTCCTCAGTCTGTGCCGGCAGGAGAAGAGTGGAACACTAAGTAGATAACGCGGCCCTTCTAATCAATATGGCTCTTTGCCACCCTATACCCCCGCACCACCCACCACCACCGCAGAACGCAACCTGTATTTCATTTGGTTAGCCACCAGAGAGAGTGAAACAGAGGGAGGGAGGAGAAAGAGAGAGATAAAGAAAGAACGAGAGAGAGAGAGAGTAGGAGAAAGGATGTGAAAGGGTGAAAGGGCGAAAGAGCGAATCAGAAAAAGATAGCTTGGCTTTTGTCAGAAATGCAGCTGGTTATTTCATTCGGACTGTTTTCAGATAATATCTCGAATACTGTACAAAATAGTCAGAAAAGCAACACACGATGATTCAAACCAGAGTCAATAGTGGTAATTAGATTTAGTAAATGTGTGATAACTTTGACAAAGGTCAATCTGTGTCAGGCTTCCTTTTTGTGATGTGCATCTGATTCCAATTCCGGTAGTTTGGGACAGAGGAATGGATTATTGGTATTGGTGGTGGTGGTGGTGTGTGTGTGCGTGTGCACGTGTGTGAGTGTGTGTGTGTGTGTGTGTGTGTGTGTGCGGGGGGTTGGGGGTGGGGTAGCATAAAGTACTCAAGATGCTCTGGAGAAAAAAAAAAAAAAGTTTCTTTTCAAAGCCAATTTGCTTTGACGTGTGGTGTAATTTCATTCTGCAAATGTCTCGGAGAACTATGCAAGCTCACATCAACTGAGCAGAGTCACAGAGCGAAGAAGCGAGGGATGGAGAGAAAAAAGAAAAAAAAGGGATAGATGGAGAGAAAAGAGAGGGGAGGCTGAAAAAGCCACTCATGTCAAAACTTATTGTGTCAGTAAACCCAGCATGCCTCCTCCCAGCCCCCAACCAACACACACACACACACACATATATATACATACACACACGTCCCATTTCTTTGATCCATACGCCTGAGCCCTCCCCTGTGGTTGGGACAATATGGCTCTCTTTACGGGGTGTCCCATTGGCTGGCATGTGGTTGTCAACGGCGACACCTCCAGAAGAGCGGGAAGAGGCCCTCCTTCCTCCCCCCACCCCCCCCCCCCCCCCACCCTACCCATTTTCACTCCCCCATCTGCTCACAGTTTGGCCTAACAGCCTGGATGCAGCAACGCACAACAGCACCGGCCCAGTCCACTTGTATGTTTCAGTCCCATTTCCTCTCTCTCTCTCTCTCGCTCTCTCTCCTCTCTCTCTCGCTCTCTCTCTCTCTCGTTGCTTTATTAGCGTGACTGTTTATTCAGCCTTGCCAAAGCATAACAAAGCATAAACATATTAACTTGAAATGTGTCAAACACAGATCCTTTTCCAGCGCTTGCTCCCCTCTCTGTAATCTTCTCTTCCTTCTCACTCTTCTGCGCTCTCTCCTGTCTTTCTAACCATCATCCTGCTTCATATCCTCTCTCTCTCTCTCTCTCTCTCTCTCTCTCTCTCTCTCTCTCTCTCTCTCTCCCTCCCTCTCTATAAAGGCCAAGATGAAACTCATCTCCCAAGCGGAGCAACTGTTTTGTTGATTGGTGTGTGTGTGTATGTGTGTGTGTGTGTGTGTGTGTGTGTGTGTGTGTGTGTGTGTGTGTGTAAGTGTGTGTTGGTTGGGGGGTAGTTCATTGTAATGGCACAGTCACTGCGGGCTTCTTGGCAGCCACCCTCTCAGCTCCTGGCCTGCCTCTGTCTCTGTCTCTCAGTCTCGGCATCTCTTCCTCCGCCAACCAACCAAACCTACTCTCTCTTTCCACCCCCCACAACCTTTCATCTCCTTCCCTGTCTCTCTCGCTCTCTCTTTCCCTCAGAAAGCCTGGCATGCATTTTCTGGGCCGGTTGGCTGCAGACTGTGAGGGTCCTGACAGCAGTCCAACAAGCGGCAGGACCTTGGGCTGGTGGGTCTCATAACATCATCTGTGCGAAACATTACCGAGAGGATTTAACGTTATTGCTCAATATGTCCTTTTATGAGAAAAATATTATTGCCTGACCCCCTGACGCTAAGGTTTTTTTTTGTTTTTTTGGGGGGGGGGGGGGGGGGGGGTGGGTAGCAGTTTAGACTTTTTTTTTTTCTCCTTCAGATAGGGAGGCCAGCGCAGGTGCATCTCGATAAGACAAACACTACCTCCATACTGCCTCACCCATTACTTCCACACGTAACAAAGCAAGCCAAAGCAACGGCCTGACAAACTGCCCATTGAGATAGGCCTTTATTTATTTATTTATACATTTATTTATAGTCATTTCTTTTAGTTTTTTCCACACTTTGATTAGGGAATTAGCATATCGCATGTGTCAGGGCCGTCCACGACAAAGTGGTCGTCAGCGGCAACGAGATAAAGAGAAAGACGAGCCGGCGTATCTTAATGTCACAAGCAGCTTATCGTTGGCAAAGCAGGTCACAGAGCGTCCTGACCTTTCACTGCCGGGAGTGACCATGGACCGTCACGTTGTGTGTGTGTGTGTGTGTGTGTGTGTGTGTGTGTGTGTGTGTGTGTGTGTGTGTGTGTGTGTGTGATGTAATACCAACACACTCCAGTACCCAAAAGAGCTTCAGAGAAGATTATTATAACCTTTTATGTCCAAAATGGACAAGGAAAACTGAATTTCAATTCAACCTGTAAGCATGTTTCCTTCCCTCCAGCGTTTCAGTTTACCTTTTGCATGAACCTCTCGCTCTGTTTCAATGACTGAATCCTAATGCCCTGACCCTATTCCCTGGACTCGCAAACATTTAACTGCCATGAATCAGCAAGTTATCAAGGCAGTGCAGTCTTTGAGGCATGAGCAATTGGACGCATATGCATTCAGCTTCTCTCTTTCTCCCTAACGGCCTCCACTCCTTTGTGTTCTTTTTATTTTCTCTCTCTCTCCCTCTCTCTCTCTCCCTCCCTCCCTCCCTCCCTCCCTCCCTGTTCAGCTGACTGCACAGACCCCAGAGAGTACCATATATTTTTCATCCCGCTGGCAAAACTCAACTTCTCCCATCATGAAAGGCAAAGCCAGCTATCAGCTGCCCTTCATTTAATAACAATAACAACAACAACAATAATAATAATAATAATAATAATAATAATAATATAATAATAACAATAATAATAACAACACTACCCCTTGCCAGGGAACTAAGTACCTAATCAACACATACTTGTTGCCTGTGGTGTGTCTTCCTGACCATGACAGGAGGTCTGTGTGGGAAAGTGTTAATGAGCTCTTGAAAGGTATAATGGTATAATGGCTCAATATCCATGTCCGTCACATCTCTCTCTCTCTCTCTCTCTCTCTCTCTCTCTCTCTCTCTCTTTCTCTCTCTTTCTCTCTCGTTCTAAAGCCTGAGGCTATCTGTCCTGACTTAGAAATTATTAGTCCAAGACAAATTTATCTAATTTAGTCCAAAACACCCTGGATCTGCTATCATTTACATAATAAACAGCAGCTGTTGACAGAGAAGGAATTTTTTTTTTTTTTTTTTGGCCAAGCGGATGTCAGTGCAGTCATTTTTTTTTTTTTTTTTGGAATTACCATTTCTGGATAAATATTCACCCAGAGGGGAGTAAAATTCTCTCTAAAATTCTCTCTCTTCTCTCTCTCTCAAATGCATATGCAGATTTGAATGGGGGCATCTCTGAGGGGTTTGGGGTATGTGCACTTCTGGGTGCCATATATTTGTATGAGGGGTGTGTGTGTGTGTGTGTGTGTGTGTGTGTATGTTTGTGTGTGTGCGAGAGAGAGTGAGTGTGTGTATGTGAGCATGTACAAACCAATTTCTTGCATGTGTGCGTGTATGTGTGTGTGTACGTGCGTATGTGTGAGAGAGAGAGTGTGTGTATGTCAGCATGTGCAAACCAATTTCTTGCACGCGTGCGTGTGTGTGTGTGTCTGTGTACAATTTCATGTTGTGAATGCCATCTCCAGAGAGCCTGTCTTAGTTATAGCACCATCAGCTAGCCGGAGGATAGAGCATTTCATAACCGGAAGACGCCACGCCACGCCACGCCCACGCCACGCCACGCCACGCCACCACAGTGACTGATGGGCTGTATTCACATGTGCCGTCATATTCCCCGCCACTTATCACCCTCCCAGACACCCTCGCCTCACCTGTGTCGCCGCCGTTTCACGGCCCCAAGGAGGGGGTGAGCCCAGTTTCACCACAACCTCAACCCTCGAATCACAAAGCGCCCATCAAACATGTGTCAGCTTAATAAGTGGATGTACGCAAGGCCGCTGGCTTTGACACGCCCGACATAGTCATAGTGTCTCGAGCTGACCGAAATGCAACTCAATTAAAAGGTTGTGTGCGGGACCGAATAGACTGGCAGAAAGTGTGATAAGGTTCTGTCCTGTTGAAGTTTTCCGCTAAATTAAAATGGCAATGAGGACTGTGGACTCCATGACTGGAGTCTGTAGGCTTGTTGGATGGGTGGATGAATCTCCATTGGCCTCGTTTCATTTCATTTGGAACGTGACATCAGGTAGTGAAGAGGCTGAAATAATCACCTTCAATTGGTGACACTGACATTTTTCATAAAAAATTTATTTATGAATAAATAATAAATTAATACAGAATAAACAAACAATTAGGTGGTTTGGAGGGAACAGAAATGCAATGCGATGCAAAGCGGGCGATTTAGAATAAGCCAGATCGGTCTAGGAAATGAATCACACAGAGCGACTTCGCCCACGGCGAAGTCTAGGGATCATTAGCCGTGTAAAATTCATCTGACAAACGTCTGCACTCTTCAATTACTGCACTTCGCCTCTGCGATCACGGTTGGCAAAAAAAAAAAAAAAAATGCTCGTTTTCGATTAGAACGACAACTAGTCGCCCGACGGGGTGTCTTTTTGTCCTCGCTCACACGTGACTGCGAAAGGGTGAAAGAAAAAAAAATGCGGAAGGGGGAGAAAAAAAAAGAGTGAGTGGGAGAGACGGAGAAAGCGAGAGAGGGGGACAGTGAGAGAGAGAGAAAGGAAGAGGACAGATGCGTTTGAGATGCAAGAACCTCTCATGTTTAAATATTTACTCGAAGAGAGTCACTAGTGCTGGGTGCCCTCATCCATAGAGAGATAACACACCCGTGCCTCTCTCGCATAAACATAAAAGAGGAAGCACTTAGGCCAAGATGTCAGAGTCGGGCTATAAATGGGCTGAGAAAACACTGCGGGGTACGGAGAGTTTGTGTGTGTGTGTGTGTGTGTGTGTGTGTGTGCGTGTGTGTGGTGGGGGGAAAGGTTTAATGAAGCATTGTGAGACTTAATCATAAACAGGAGAAGATCCCCCCCACACAGTGCATCGCCCACCCCACCCCACCCCACCCCTCACAAACCAACCACCATATTTAATCTTTCACTTAAGTTCAAGGATTCATTGGAATCTTTCTTTCGTTGCTCACTCTGACTCTGCCCGCCAACCCTACGCCAACCCCCCCCCCCCATCACTCTCTCTCTCACACACACACCCACACACACCCACACACACACACACACACACACACACGCTGTAATGTTATGGTTGAAACAGAAGAGAAGCCAGCTTTAGCGAGGCTCCTTTTGAAGCTCTTGTCTGGAGTTTATTCATAAGGTGCTGATTATAGTGCTGTGAGCCATCGTCTTTATGTGGGTTTTATGTCTGTCCCAGCGTCTTTATGTGGGTGATGACATTTGTGAGATTGTTTGCTACCATCCATCCCTAATACCTCTTTGTAGTCTCCTAGGACTATTTAGCACTTTCTACTCTGTTCAACATTTCTTTCCCTCCTTGTCTCGCTCGCTTTTTCTACTCTTTTATTTGCACAACTCCTTCCCCTCCTTCTTCCCATCGCTTATCAATTTCTTTTCTTTTTTTTTCTTTTTTTTTAAATTTGACACCCCCTCCAACAATTGTACATCAAAAAGAACATGCACATTCTTAATATCCTGCTCCACATTTCATCTCTCTCTTTGTCTCGCTCGTTATTTTACATGAATACGCATTCATCTTATTTTTCCTTTTATTTTTCCCTTTTATTTTTTTTGAAAATTTCTAATGCAAGAAGAAAATAACCAAAACACAGATACGCACACGTAGGTCCTTAACATAAATCACTGCACACCCCAACACCTTTCCAATTGGAATCACCTGAGGATCTGTTGAAACAACAAGAGCCACACCTTAGAGCAAAGTGACATGTCGCATCGCGTCACATTTCTTTTTTTTTTCCTTTCTGTGCACCCAAACATTATTCTAGGTGAAATATGTATGTATTCACCAACATTCTTGTGGTGTGAGGAGGGGGAGAGAGGGGGGGGGGGGGGGGGGTGCGGTGTGAGTTTAGCTCTCGGCTTTCGACTCGCTGCTCGGCCCCGCGCGTCACTTTCACACGCTTGCTTATTGTGTTTGACAGCGCATATTTCCAGGGACACTGCCTTGCCAGGGCAAAAAACCACATTCATACATCATCCGAGCGAGAGAGAAGGAGAGAGCGAGGGGGGGGGGGGAGCAGAAGAAGAAAAAGAAGGAGAAGAAGAAGCAAGGGAAGAAAATGCACCACTTTGTCAGACTCACAACCATTAAAGATATGAGAGCAGGTCTGAGGGGAAAGCATATGAAAGTGCCACTGGACACTCCCTCTGGTAGAGGTAGAAAAACACAGGGAGGTGAGGCTCCACATCAGCCACTCTCAGGTTCTTCCGTCTTTTCTTGACCTATGACCTTTGGGTTCATTGAAAGTAGCTCCAGGGAGCTGTGGCAGTAAATGTGCCAGGAAGTGAGACTTCCATAGGAGACCAGCTCCCCTCTATCAGTTTGTGCGTGTGTGTGTGTGTGTGTGTGTGTGTGTGTGTGTGTGTGTTTGTGTCAGTGCGCACAAAAGTGAAAGTGGGAGACCAGTTCCCTCCCACCCACTCCCATTGCTTCCACCTATTCCAAAAAAAAAAAAAAAAAAAAAAAAAAAAGAAGAAAAGTACTGGTTCTTTTCTGGTTTCTGGTTCTTGTCCAACAAGAACCTTTGACAAGAAACCCCTGCCTCACTGCTTGCCTCACACCCTCGGCGCTTGTTCAACTGGAGCCAGGCATTTGTGAAATGGGGACGTGAACACACACTATCAGTTACACCCCAAAGACAAGCATCGGCAGAGAGAGCCAAGCGGCAGCATCTTGCTTCTATTAGCACATCGACCAGAGACGTGTGTGTGTGTGTGTGTGTGTGTGTGTGTGTGTGTGTGTGTGTGTGGTGTGTGTGTGGTGTGTGGTGGTGTGTGGTGTGTGTGGTGTGTGTGTGTGTGTGCGTTTGTCTACAGCACAGAGTGTTTTCTTTAATTTTCACACTGGAGAAGTCACATCTGTTTCTCTGACAATGTGAGTTTTTTTTTTTTTTTTTTCCTTCTCTCCAGGTTCTTTCCTAATTAAGATGGTGCCGATAGGTATCACCATATGGAAGAAGCTTCAATCACCTCAGCATTTAAATTATAAGATAACGCCACGTTTATCTCTGACTTGTGAAATGTAATCTTGGACATCCGACAAAACTTTTTTTTTTTCTTTTTTACCGTGTGTGTATATATACACAGTAGAATTTTCCTCGGGCCAAATTCGAACATCAGAAACAAGAGCGATGACTTTGGCAGGAGCGAGCAACTTTCCCTCTCAGCTCATCTACTGGCAAAGTGAGCTCATTTATTTTTTGTGCTTTCCTTCCTTCCTTTTTTTCCCCTCTTTTCTTTTCATTTTTTCTCTCCCCTAAGACAACAATAGACTAAACAGGATGGGGCTAAGCCAAAAAGCATATTAGCACGTTCCCCTCACTCTTCTCTCTGTCTCCGGAGAAAGACCACAACACCACCGCTGTCCTTTCAGTGTGTGTGTGTGTGTGTGTGTGTGTGTGTGTGTGTGTGTGTGTGTGTGTGTGTGTGTGTGTGTGTGACAGAGAGAGAGAGAGAGACAGAGCGAGAGACAGAGAGTTTTAGTGTGCGTGTGGTTGGTGTGAGAGACAGACAAAGAAAGTGAGAGAGAGAGAGAGACTTTGAATACATAAAAAAAGGATGACATGGAGAGACTGCAGCTTTGGAGAGATGAGCTGGGGAGTTGAGAAACAGCTCCGCCAAAAAAACCTACACACACGCGCGCGCACACGCACACGCGCACACACACACACACACACACACACACACACTTCATAAGTGCAGGAGCCATTTCAAGGTGTCTGCTGGAATGTGCTGTGTGGTGGTGGTGGTGTGGGAAAAGGATGTGTGGCTGGTTTGGTCTCCTCTGTCTGACAAGCCTTAGCTTTGGCTTGTGTGTCTGGCTTGGAGCCGCTGGCGCTGCCGCTCCTTTGGAAGTGGACTAAACTATCTGCAGCCACGCTCTCTGTGATGTGTCCCCCCTTCATCCACCCCACTGACTTCATGCTTCTGTCTGTGTCTCTGTGTGTGTGTGTGTGTGTGTGTGTGTGTGTGTGTGTGTGTGTGCGCTCACTTTTTTATGCTCTTTTTCTTCTTCTCATGCCATTCAACTTATGGGGAAAGAGAAAAATGGAACTGTTCCCTGGAATAACGGAGTGCGGCACATAATTGTGTGGGGATAAGACTGACTGGCACATGCAAGTGTGCGCACACACACACACACACACACACACACACACACACACACACACAAAGTACCCCCAGTGGGCCCTATTAAAACACCCAAG
Source organism: Tenualosa ilisha (assembly GCA_015244755.2). Lineage (NCBI taxonomy): Eukaryota > Metazoa > Chordata > Actinopteri > Clupeiformes > Clupeidae > Tenualosa > Tenualosa ilisha. The sequence continues at coordinate 226,273 of PYXC01000721.1, read as the reverse complement.
ATATGTAGCCATTGCTCCTAAGAGCAGCCCCTGTAATGCCAGCTGCACTCCCTCCAGAGGCTGAATGGAGGACGTTTTGTGTGTGTGTGTGTGTGTGTGTGTGTGTGTGTGTGTGTGGTGTGTGTGTGTGTGTCTTGGCTTTTTTCGGCTTTACCATCTCCTCGTGGTAAACTGCACAGTCAAGTCGAGCAGCACAGTGAAGCCAAGCTGCCGGCTCGCGCATAAAACAAAAATGTATCTGAGCTTGGCCTAACGTGACCCCCTGGAGACATAAAGTTAGCGCTGGTTCAAAGTTTAGATAAAGTTATAAATAAACTTTTTTATGTTCTCTCAACCTCTCTCTCTTACCCTCACTCTTTTTCTCTCTCTCTCTCTCATGCGCTGGCCTCCCCATCCCCACCTCTCGTTGCTTTGAAATGCTTCTGCCTCTGTGTGTGTGTGTGTGTGTGTGTGTGTGTGTGTGTGTGTGTGTCTATTTAGTTAAAAGCGTAAGAAGGGGCCGAGGCCGTTTTTCAAAAATTGATGACGGTCTTGCATAAATTATGCAAAGTTTTGTCCTTGTGCCAGCCAGTGCATCTAGTGAATGGTAATTATAACAGGGAGCTGAGGAGGAGGAGGAGGACGAGGAGGAGGAGGAGGAGGAGGAGGAGGTGTTTGTTCATTCGTTTGTTCATTTTGGACCACTCCGCTGGCCAGAGGCACGACGGTGTCCCTTTCAGACCGCAGCCAAACGAAAGCAAAAACAAAGAGAAGGAAATAAAAGAACGAAAAAAAAAACAGAAAAAAAAGGGGGACTAAAACAGTGAAGCACACATCAGCCTTTCTAAGGACAATTAGTCATGCCAAAAACAGCCTCTTCTTCTTTTAAAGCCAGGCAAAGCGAGATCTTTGGTCAAGCCAACTAACGAAAAGGATTGGAGCCAAAACAAACACAGACATTACGAAGTTAGTGCACTGTTTTTTTTTTGTTTGTTTGTTTGCTTTTTCATGCCTGTTAAGAAATCAGACTTTTTCATGCCAGACATAGTTCAAGTCTTACCGCTTGTCTCATATGTATTGTTTGATCAAAACTGAATAGCAAAATTCAATGACATGGCTATACATCAAGAAACTACTAAACTGAATTTGTTAGAAATGGCAAAAGTTTTACACCTATATATATACATATATGTATATGCTGCATGCCTATGACAAACAGTGGCTTGTAGCTTGTTGTTTAAGACAAAGCTAATAACCGGAGCCCGACTACAGTCTCTCCGACTATGTAAACGCTGAGAGAACACAATAAAGCTGCATTGTTCTCACATCATCATTCACTCTATGACATTTAATGTGATCAGTCAGCCTGCCGACACGACGGATGACAAGTCATAATCCTAACAGGGAGTGCAAGCCGATGGATTTCATTTTATTTATTTATTTTTTTTCCTTTTTTTATTTATTTTTTTTTCCTTCCCTTGCCATCCTCAAGCATGAAAGCGGGAGGTTATTGGCCACAGGGACACTTTTATGAGTCATATTCATAAACGGACTGTAGCACATTAATATCTTGGCACGCTCACATAAACACTGACTATTGTTCCATCAGAATATGAGTACGTGTGGGAGTAAAAGTGTGTCTCTATATGCCTCTGTGTGTGTGTGTGTGTGTGTGTGTCTGTGTGTGTGTGTGTGTGTGCGTGGCGGAAAAGCTGTAGAACTATTAGCTATTTCACTGTAACTATGTTGAATTATCTCTCTGCATTTTCCACATTCCACATTCAGTCTGAGAGGTACAATCAGCACTGTCCCCAATCCAGTCTACAATAAGCCTGAGTCTGCACCAACAGCTCGAATGTTTCAGGGTCAGAGTTTGGTCACTGCCAGTGTAAACGAATTCAACATGAAGAAAAGAATCCGATACAACCCCTTGTTAAAAAAAAAAAAAAAAAAGGAAAAAAAGAATGAAAGAAGAAAAAAGGGAAGAGAAGAAAGGATGCTTGAGCGGATGACATGGCACTGAGTGAGCGAGCGAGGCCTAAAGTCGGCTTTTATGTCACTGGACCAGGATGATAATTACTACAAAGCCCCCGGTGACCGAAATAAAAACACAACGATCCAAGGCCAATGTGGCACTGCTATCTGCAAGATAAGACATGAAACAGAATACACCCTACCCTCTCAAAAAGACCTGGCGCACACACACACACACACACACACACACACACTCACACACAAAGACAGACTTGTATGTGCTGTGGTTTGTGTTTGTAGTCTTTTTGTGTGTGTGTGTGTGTCTTTTGCACATCTATGTGCACATGTATGTATATGTGTGTGTGTGTGTGTGTTTGTGTGTGTGTGTGTGTGTGTGTGTGTGGGTATGTGGGAGTGTGTGTTTTCTGTAAGTAAGGGCTAGTGTGTAATAAGAGACGCGTGCACGGATCTGTCATTTTGCCAGGCTGTGACAGGTGAGCCCGGCTGATTCTTGTTTAAAACAGGCCAGCCCGCAATGGAGATGGGCCCGCCATGCCTTCTCCATGGCAACTCCACACATGGGCTTTGAGGTGTGTGTGTGTGTGTGTGTGTGTGTGTGTGTGTGTGTGTGTGTGCATGACTGTATGTCTGTGCCATGCATGTTCTGCAAAGACTGCATAATTGAATGGATTGCATGAGTGTGTGTGTGTGTGTGTGTATGTGTCTGTCAAGCATGTGTTTTCTTTTGGACTCTGTGTGCATGTTTGTCTATCTTAAGCAAAAGTTGTTGTTGTTGTTGTTGTTGTTGTAGTAGAGTGTTGTGTGTTTAAATTACGCCACAATGAGAGTGTAGTTCTAGGTCATATCGGCTTAGAAATTTCATTTCCATCGGTCTTGGTAGACCTTGGAACTACAGTAGGGTCAAGTTTTAAATAGGAACAACAATGAAATTCTATGGACACTTCAGGCAAGATGCTAATGAGTGAGATGCTAGTGGCAACCAAAGGATTCAAAGAAATATGCTTACCTGAGGCAAAAAACACTACTGTCAGACTAAGACAACACATGGATGAACTGAGGAAAGGTAAAACTCAATTGTTTAACTCTAGGGGAGGTGGAAAACGAGTAAATTGGCCAAAATGGTGGTAGGCCTTTAAGTAGTGTGTGTCTGAGTATATGCAAAATTGAAAAGGAAAATTGTGTTTTGAAAAAAATATTCTGTCTCCATTCACACGACTGTTTCCCAGTAGGTAAGATAGCAGATTGTGTTATCTATGATGTACAACATTGTGTGTGTATGTGTGTGTGTGTGTGTGTGTGTGTGTGTGTGTGTGTGTGTGTGTGGTTTGGGGGTGGGGGGTTGCTAGGCTACTGAGGCTCTCTCCCTCTGTAAGCTTGAGGTGTTGTGAGGCGCTGGGCAGTTACAGATGCTTCATCATAACAGATGCGAGATGGAACTCTCTGTGGCCATTCGGACCTGTCAATCTCCCTCCTCCATCTTGGCATCATACACACACACACACACACCACACACACACACACACACACACACACACACACACACACACACAGAGTTCCCTCCTGAATCTTGTTTGGAAAGTGTCACATTTGTCTCTCTTCTCATCCTCACCATCTCCCTTACACACACACACACACACACACACACACACACACACACACTTTCTATCAGACCTACACACACAATACCCTGTCCTTGCATTCATCTATCACACACACAGACACACACACCTTTCTTTCTCTCTCTCTGTCTCTCTCTCTCTCTCTCTCTCCCTCCCTCTCCCTCACACACACACACACACACACACACACACACACACACACACACACACACACACACACGCGCACACACACGCACGCACGCACACACACACACACACACACCACACACACACACACACACACAACACACACACACACACACACACACACACACACACACACACGGTGAGTGTCCCCAGAGAAGGCAGATGGTGCTACACAATTAGAGGCTCCCTGTCTCCCCTGCACAGAGAGGGAGCGCCATCTCCCACAACCCCTCGCTTTTCTTTTTCTGCCACACTCAAACCATCTTTTTATTTTTTTCCCTCTCTACTCTCTCTCTCTCTCTCTCTTTGTGATTCCCCTGTATCTCTCCTTCAGTCTTACTATTCTTTTATTTCCTCTCCCCAAAATACAATTTTCCTCTTTCTTCCTGTCATACTCACAGTTGTTGTCAGATCCCCCTGCTACATCTTCCCTCTTCTGTCTGTCACTATATGTTTTTTCTTTCATTTTAATTCTTTTTCTTTCTTTCATTCTTTCTTTCTCTTTCCTTCTTACTTCTTTCTCTCTCTCTCTCTCTCCCTGTCTCTCTCTCACACACACACACACTTAAGTGATCCCCCCCCACTCACTTCGCTTTATTTCTCTTTCTCAACCACACTTCCCACCTTTGTCTATTTTTGCTCTTCTCACACCATCCCTCTCTTCTCTCTTTCCCTCACACTCCATCTCCCGTACACACACTCTCTGTCCAACCATATGTACCCCAGCTTCTCCTCACACCTATGCTATGCTTATCTCTCTCTCTCTCTCTCTTTTTTTTCACTTTTTCACCTTTTCTTATCTTGCTCTCACCTCCCTTTTCTCACTGACTCAATTCTTCTTCTTCTTTTTTTTTTCTTTTGTTGCTGTTGCTTAACTTGATACCTTTCCATATGACCACCACTCTCACTCTCTTTCTTCCTCTCCCATCCTTCTTTTTTTTTTTTCTCTCTCTCTCTCTCCCCACTCCCCTGCCCACGACTGACCTTCTGGAAAGCTCTGGGCACCTACACCATTATTTGTCCAATCCTAAGTGGCACTTCCACCCCGACATTCCTCCGACCGTCAGTGCCACATACACCACAATTTCTCCCGTCTCTGCGCCAGCTACGCCACCACCGCCCCACTCTTCAGTGTCACAGACGCCATCATTTGTCCAATCCAGACTGCCTCAAACTCCATGATTTTCCAAACCAAAATGTGGGACACACAGACCATCATTTCCTAAATCTTAGTGTCATCCACCCACCCACACACCCACACACACACACACACACACACACACCCACCCACGCACAAACCCACCCACGCACACACACAGTCCTTTCCCCAGTGTTAAGTGTGACACACAGTATCATTTGCCCAGCCTTCAAAGCTACATTCGCTATGATTTTCCCTGTCTGCTATGCTGTGCTGTGCTGCCCCAAGTCCTCTATAATACAAAAAAGCGAATGATTGAGAAAGAACAAAAAAGATGGTCTCTTGGTTTTTTTCCTGCCTCAATCACTCGCTTTTTTTCTATTGTTCTTCCCTGAACACCCTGCCTTTCACAGACACACTCACTCCCTTCCACCCTCTCATCAACTGATCCCTCTCTTTTGTCAGTGATCCGTCTTTTTCTGGCCCGTGCATACTTCTCTTTCTCTGTCACTGCCACAAGTCATCCCTCTTTTCTACATCCATCACCACTTCTGTCTCCTCTCTGCCACAGTCTCTCTTAATTCCTCTCGGCTGCTCTCGTTCATCTCCCCCTCCTCTCTTGTTCTACCCATCACTCCATTCGTCTGTCAGTGTCATCCCCCCCATTGCCATCCTTTCCCTTCTTCGTAACATCTGTTCTTCTATCACCAATTCTTTTCAGTCTTTCTCTCTCCTCCACCACCAAACATGCATGCCTTTGATTATCACTCCACTATCTCTCTCTCCAACTCCTCTCCTCATTCAACTGTTCACTCTATCTTCTTTTCCTCTCTGTATGTCTGTCATGTTCTCTTGTTAGTTGTCATAGAGCCTCCATGCCCCCCCCCACCCTTTAACACTAGCAGAGAAATTACACTCTCTCTCTGCCCCCCCGCACACACACACACACACACACACACACACACACACACACACACACACACACACACACACTCCTAACTCACTCACACTTTCTCCCTCTTTCTCTCTATCACTCTTTTTAAAGACATTCTATATTCCACTCTTTTTACTGATCCTCTATTCCTCCTCTTCTCTCCTCTTCCTCCCCCATAGGAGCCAGAGCAGAGCCAGAACAGAGCCAGAATGGAGCCAAAACGTTGGAGGAATGCAGCCCCTATAGGGGCCAGAATATCTGGTTTTGCAATCACTCCCTCTGCCTAACGAAGTCTCAGATATACCGCACAACTACTCTTAGCTTTGACAGAGGTGAAGTGTCAATTGTTCACAGGTGAAAGATTCTGTGTATGTATGTATGTATGTATGTATGTATGTGTGTGTGTGTGTGTGTTTGTGTGTGTAAGTATGCGTGTGTGAGAGAGACGGGAGTGTATAACGGGTTTGGTGTGTGTGTGTGTGTGTGTGTGTGTGTGTGTGTGTGTGTGTGCGTCTAAGAGAGTGAGCATGTATGAGCACACGTTTGCATGCCTCTATGTATGTGTGTGTGTGTAAAACATCCGATATCTTGCACCACATCGATGGCACTAATTATCAGTTTGAATTTTAATAGCTGTGTAATTATGAAGCATCTGCCCTCTGTGTCTCTCATTCGCTCTTTCCTACCTCCCTCTTTTTCTCCATCTCTCTCTGCGGTAGAAGGGTTGTGTGATACTCCCATTGACAGCACTCTCTAACACCCCCAACACGCGCACACACACACGCACGCACAGTATTCTTTTGTCTTTCTTTTTCAAATGACAATTTTAAATCACTGAGAAATAAAAGCAAACTTTTCACCACCCTTCCAAATCTTTCAGCATATGCTCTCACACACACACACACACACAATCACGCACACATGGACACAAAGCGGGTGAAACATGGCCTGATCACTCAACACCCATTTAGGTCTGTGAGTGTTGACGGTTAAGCAAGGACATCACCCCCCCACACACACATACCACACACACACACACCACACACACACACACAGAGGGAGAGAAGGGAAACACCTGCTTCTCACACTCCACTCCCTTCCTCTCATCACCCAAATCGGATAGTAGTAGAGAAAGCACTACACACACACACACACACACACGCACACACGCACAAACAAAATTTATAAACACAAACAAAACTAACACTCTCTCCCCCGCATTTACTCGATCAAAATATCGACAGAACACATACTGCTAAATGTCAGCACCCACATACACACAGATGGCCTCAATCTCTCTTACGCACACACACTCTGAGTAAAAACACAGGCATTTTTCTCTTCCATCTTTCCCCATCCACAATCCTACACAACACACACACACCGAAGAGGGTTACAAACATGATTATTTAACTGGCCCTCTGTGTGTACAACCCTATTTCAACTTCCCTCCTTTTGTCATCAGTTTCTTTCAGAAAACATATCCTATTCCAAACACACACACACACACACACACACACACACACCACACACACACACACACACACACACACACACACACACACACACACACACCACACACACACACACACACACACACACACTTCCAGAAAGAATTCCAACATGAATAAACATTACCTGTACTTTAACGTTTTTGTGTAACGTAGCCAGGATTCCTGAAGCAACTAGCACAATTGGCACACCTGTCTTGTGTTGGTCTGAGTCCACCTGCAAGGGGGCTGCAAAGCCAGCCATATCACCACATCCATCCCCTCCCCACTACCTGCAATTGGGTTGCTACACATCCATTTCAGTGCGACCTATGGAAATACCATTCCCCTACAAGCCGAGCCAACGAGTCAACCGCACCCCAGTATTGTGATCACTGTAGTCTTTAAGCCCAGCTAATGCACTTTGAAATCCTTTGAGTGCAGAGAGATAACCCAGAGATGACAGTGGTTGAGCTCAAAGCCATTTAGCTGCCACTGCGCTAGAATGACAGCACCTAAAATGGGTAATTATACAGGAATTAGCCTTCAAATATAGGATGGACTTGAGTGCAATCTGCGTTTACAATGTCATCGTCATCCCGCCATGATCTGAAATCGCTAATCTTTACGAGGCTAAGAAAAGTCATTATGTAGTTTGGTATTTTATCACATATCTCTAGGTGCTAAACGGCAGCTTTTTATTTCCTAAATTTCCAATCTCACATTAACATGATAATGAAAATGAAACAATCTATAACTTTAAGGCTTATTCTTTGTTGCCAACCCATATATCTCATCAATAGTACCTGTGGATTTTCTTTTACAGGTATTCTTACCTTAAGTTGTTTGTAAGATGTAGTCACTGGTTCACTGAATTGTTGATATGATCTCATTCCTTAGGGTTGCTTTACTTCCTCTCTCTCTCCCTTATTCTATTCCGCTCTCTCTCCCTCTCCCTTTCTCTTTCTCTGTCCTTCCCTCCCTCCATGCAGGTGTTCATTAACCTTTACAAGGAAAGGATATCCTCTCAGGATCGCACACACACATCATTGTAATATCTCATTCACGTACAAGGTTAAAGTTCGCCACCGTGCGTGACCTCATTCCTGTGATCAGGCCAGCGCAACTCTGGGCCTCGTCCTCTTGAGCCCTCGATCTCTGGACTCTGCTTTCATCTCGATCCCTCCCTCCCTCTTTCCCTATCCTTCTCTTACCCAAAGACTTGAATGAGCTACAGAAAACACGAAAAGTGTGTGTGTGTGTGTCTGTGTGGGTATAACACACACACACACACACACACACACACACACACACACACACACACACACACACACACACACACACACACACACACAGAGAGAGAGAGAGAGAGTCCTTGAAGATTACTCTCTCTTTATTCCCTCTTTTCTATCTCTTTTAAAAATGTAAGCAA